>OY482671.1:155432535-155605035 GCA_960531455.1 Urophora cardui | reverse complement strand
TTTGATTTATATTTCAAAAATGTATACACTAATCAAAATGGAGCATTTTAGCTATATTAGTTAGGAAAATGCTGAAATTTCAAAAATACCGTTATATGGGAGGTGGGCGTATTTGTGGGTGGATTTTGTTCAAATTTTCACAGTTTACTAATTTCAACCAAAAAAGCTTAAGTTCCGAGTTTCAAGATTCTAGCTTAATTATTACTATTTTTGGCCGCGTTTGTATGGAGGTGCACTGTGAGACGTGACGCCGAAAGGTGCCAAAATGCAAGGCGAATATTTTTAATCAAAAGCAAAAAGAGTGGTGAATGTATGTATTTTATGCATAAACATTTTATGTATTTTTTCAACAACAAAATACAGTAAACATGCATATATAATACAGACTTGATTATCATAATCAACTGAGTTGCTGTCAATTAAACACAATTTTCTGGCAAGTCAAATTCACAAAGAAACGATTACAAAAGTAACGTTTATATGACTATGACATCTGCCAAAATTAAGGGTAGGGTAAAGTGGGGTCCTTTTGACTTTGGGGCACCGTTGACTTTGCCATTTTCGGTGTAAAAACGTTATAAAACTTCACAAAAATAGAATTGAATGCAGCCTTATACAATAACACATGTGTATACCTAATTTGGCAGCTCTACTTTAATACTTAGCGAAGTAACACATGATTCGATGATTTTCCGTTAGCTGATGTAATTTTTGTATAGCGCCACGTAAGCGTTTTCACAAGTAAAACGAACATTTTTTTTTAAATGAGTGTTCTTAACTGGGTCTTCGAAGCTTAAAGATTGAAAATAAATCTTAATTATTCAATGTTTTGAAAGAAAAAAAATTTTTGTGATGATTATTTTGGATAAAGTCATTTGGGGGACATTTGACTTTCCAGTTTGGGGTGCCTTTGACGAATTTCAAATAAAATATTATGACGAAATAAAGGTTTATGTGCCTCTAAGAAAGCTAAACCTGCCAAAACAAACCCATCTAGAACATCTCGATGCCGTATAAAATATTAATTCGATATAAACTTTCAAATATCCATTGGGTAATTCACAAGCTCTTTTAAAGTAGTATAACGCTATAAAGTGGTATATGTTTACAACAATTGTATCAGCAGGGTTAGTTTTTCCCATAAAAATTAGAATAACATCAATACAACAACGCAGCCAATGTTTATTGAGTTTCCTATTCGATTTTATTTTTATTTTTTGACTTTTTTCCAGTTTTTTATCATTTATATTTTTATAATATTAACTTTTTCACTTTTGCTTGGTATTTTTCATATTAAAATTTTGGTAAGCATCTGACAACAAAATACAATACAACATACCTACCACAGGTGTTGTCTTCTAATACACATTTAATTTACAGCGTACAACATTAAAAGAACTAATGAATTTACCATATATTTTTGCTTATTATTATAATATTATTATACTGTTTAAATGAAAACATTAATTTTGTTTTATGACATAATGCCTCGTTTTTTAAAGTTAAAAATTAATAAAATTTAGTTTACATTGTGATGGTCACATGTGCCCCTATTCAAGTCACAGGTACCCCTATCACAGGGCACATTTGACAAAATGTTTTTTTTTTTTAAAAAGTATCTGAAAAAGGTATTTACGTGCTTTTTTATAACTCATTAGCTACTCAAATATTGAGATAAATAATGAATAGTTATTGTCAATTGTTAAAACCTTAGTTTTCCCCATAAATGTCTGAGATATGAGACTTCAAAAAAAAGGTGTCAAAGGCACCCCACCTTACCCTATGGTTAGCAGAGCGCCATATATGGTAGGCGATTATGGTTGCACTTATAACTAGGGGATTTTACAGATTACCTTCTGTTTGTGTTTGCTTAAAATATTTCCATGCTTTTTAAAAGAGATCGCTATAAGAAGCCGATGAATCCCATTTAAAGTATTTTAAAGAATTCGTGTTACACTAAGCGCCGTTTACTCAAGCTCTGATTAACGCTAACGATGGTTAAAGTCCGGTTAAACATCATTATCGACTTCATCAAACCATACATTTAACATGTGGTCGACAATGCAGTCCATAGCTTAACCGGACCTTTCACCTCCGGTTAACGTTAATCAGAAGTTGAGTAAACGGCCCTAAGGTTTCTCTGCTTAGGTTTCGTGAAGCGTTTTTTATTATGGCAGTAAACTAAGCAATACTCGTAGAATCTTATACCTAAAATCTTCAAGAATAATTAATTTTTCACATGAAAAAGAATACAAAAAATTACAATAAAATAACCACTGATGCTCAACCTCAATAAATCTTTCCAATTAAGCGCTGCAAAAAAAGAAAAAAAAAATTAACAAAAATTAGCAAAAATTGCAACTCGCTACGGAAATGACCTTTACGCCTCAAGGCTTAGAACTTCACGCTCATTCAAACTTACAATCATTTATGTAAGTGTGCTTGCCCAACAACATTTTCACCGAACAACCAACCGCACAATTCATTGATAAGCATCAACTGGCAAAGAAGAGCAATATTCAGTAGCCAGCCAGCCAGCCAGCCCGCCAGTCCGCCAGCCGCACCACGTAAATATCAAACCAGTAAAGCATAAAAGTGATGAATGAATCTCAAGTGGCACATCAAAAGCACGTACAGTGATTTGGACAGTTGCTGTCAAACTGTTGCGAGTAGCACCACATCGCTTGCGAGTTTGGAGATGTTTTCATTTCTCTTTCTCTACGTTAGTCCAAATTTTTCTCTGTGCTCTATCGATTTTCTGTGCTCACTTGTTTTCTCCATATTTGACGGGCTTGTGCAGTGTCGATGACGGTGATGAATATGTTTCCGGCGCGCCTCACTTGATCGCTCACTGCACTACTGATCGCTGATCACTTACTCTTTAAATGCAGCAACATCTATTGCCTATTGCTCCCGAAGCGGTTTTTTGCAATTGAAGTCGCCACAAATGCATTTTGCTGGTGGTTGCGAATTACGTCATTGACAATGTATGCTTGTTAGACGCGCTCAGTTTTTTTTATTGTTGTTGTTGTGTAGTTACAATTTTTATTTAGACTCGTTGTGGCTTTATGGCTTCATGATTTTTAAAATGCACAGTGGCATGTTTTATTTGATGCGAAATCTTGATGAAATAATTTTTTAAAATGCACGCAAAAATAAGTAGACTCTTCGGCCGCTTTGTATGTCTGAAAAGAAAATGTGAGTGCAAAGAGCAAATTAGTATAGATATTAAAGAATTCAAAAAATTTTGTAACATTTAATATAACTACATACATATATGTATATGAAAATATTAAATTGTAGGGAGTGTTTGTGTGAGGAAATGGCTCAAAACTACTAAACGGATTTTTGCCAAATTTTGACAAGTCCCCTTTGTATAAGTCTCCTCGACATAGTATGCAATATTTTTTCCTGCTAGATGTACTGGAATCGCTATATTCGCAAAATCCGTATTTATGCTTCGATTCTGTTTGTTTTTGGCACATATTTTTTTTTAAGTAATGAAGAGCTCGTTGAAAAAAATTAAACCACTAGAGAATTTAGACCATATTTAATTCCAGTATTTCAACCCCTTCCAGATTTATAGGCCAATATATGGAACCACATGACCTCGAAATATTTTTGAGCAATATTGTTATCAAATTAAAGGAGCCGAACAGGGTTTCCATATATAGTTCGCGACACCTGAACCGATTCAAATAATATAGACCCATATATGGACCCGGATGGCTACGGAATGTTGATAGTGAACGGGTAGAGCAGGAGAGTAGTATAGTGTGGGGGGGAGGTTTTGGGAAGAGATGGAGGCAGCGGGAGATGGATAGTGTTAAAGAGATTGCAGTCAGTGGCATAGTGCGATATGTCGATGCGAAGCGAGGCTGGTTTTTGCTAGTTACATGTGTATATTCGGTTATTAAGGTGCTCTGGAACGAATTTTCGTCTTCAAATCACTACAGAAAATTTATGTGGTCCTAAAGAATTTTCTGACTATAAATTTTCCTTTCATTCAAATTCATTACATTTTTAAATAATAATTCAGATACTTAATCCACCGTATCATGTTGCCTCACGACAATTCGCTCGCACACAATGGTCGCAACTGTGGTGCGCCTTACCGATTACCTATCGGCTATTGATCGTACAGTTTTTGCTTCAGTTTTCACAAACCGCACTTGTGTTGTTGCTGTTCAATTGCTGTTACACATTTTATTTCGCTAGTGTTACATATTTCTGCAAAATAACTTTGTTTTGTCTTTGCTTTGCGTTAATATTAACCGGTTTCTCTAACTAAATCGATGCGAGTAGCTAAGCCAATAACGCGAGAGCATTAATTCGTCGTTCGTTTTAAGCTCGACTTGTGTAAAAGACAAATTTGCTCTGCGCTCAATTGAAATTCATTAATCTACGTATGCTGGTGCATTAGGCATTTGAGAGAGATATTGCCAACTTTGTTGAGCGCAGCTTTCCGCTTTCGGCTTCCTGTGCTCAGCAGCGCGTTGCTTTGGCATACAACGGTTAATACAGCACAGCCAGCCGTTGCGCTGTTAGCTAAGCGGCTTTTTGGTATTTTCTTCGCGTTAATATCGCGCTCGGTGCAACTTATCTACGCCAGTAAACAATTGTCTGTCAGCACTAGTGCAATGTTCTACGCTTGTGCAGTGCTAAAAGATTTGAAGAAAAATTCAATAGATGACTTGAACAAAAAAAAACATTAACTAAGTGCTGAAATCGAATAATTTTAAATTTAAAAATAAACTTACGAACTTTTTAAAGTCGCTTTTTTTTAATATAAAATACAATCTATTAACTTGAATTAATAATAAATTTAGCTTGCGAAGCCAATGGTTTTATAAAAAATAATTAATAGTAATTTAACAAAATAATAAATAGTAAATGTGCACTTGTGTTGTGTTAGTAGTATGTGCTAATGTTTCAGCTTTGAGAAGCATCAATATTCTTAAAAAAAAAACAAGTGCAGTAGATACATATAAGTATGTAAGCAAAATAAAACATAAAAAATATATACTTCAACCTCTGCTAACAACAACAAACGCAAAAACAAACATTTGCCAAGCAATTAAATATCTATTTCATGCAACGCTTTATTATTTGCGCCGCAGACGCCAAAGTACAATAGCGACAAAGTATACATATGTATATTTGCATACGCGCTTGCTAATTGTTATTTCGCTGAAAGCGCTTGTCACAAAAATTAATAAAAGACAAAAAATTAAACTGGTATTTGCAGAGAATGAAAGTAAATTATGTCAAATTATTGTCTGATGGATTTTTTGTGTCATTTATTAACATAACGAGTTCGTGTCTTAAGTCTTTTGTTCTAAATAGTCGTTAGTAGGTACATTCATATTTATTTTGCGTTATGTAAGTAATATGTGACACTTTGGGTGCTGTGCTGTAGTGGTTAGAGTGCTCGCCTGCCGAACCAGCGGTCGCGTTTTCAACGCACCAGCCGGTACAACCATCAAAAAGTTTATTTAAATAATTTTCTAATTAATTAATTAAAATCTGTGTGTAATTCTGCATTGAAAAAATCTTTTCACAAAAAATACATTCGCTGCGCGGAGCCGACATAAAACTGTAGTTTCAGCCAATTAGTAGGAAAAAAAAAAATAGGGAGCATACGCCGAATTGATGAAGAATTGCGGCGTTAAAACTGTTTATAGTTAAATGCGCGTCAATGTATTATTATAATTATTATACTATGTGACAGCTAATTATGTAAATCAGTATAATTAAAGGGGAATATAACAATTGTGACATATGAACATCTGCATACATATGTACGCATGTATGTATGTATGTATTTATGTATATGTTTTTAGATATTTGAGTTTAAACGAGAAATGTCACTTTAAATAATGTTATTAATTATAATAATAAACAACTTTATTAACTTTATATAAAGTACTTTAATATTTCGCTGTCATTCTAATAAAGAGCTTTTTGTCTTTCATAAAAAAATTCCATGCGTGCTTGTGTAGAGAATTGCTTCATTAGCTTAATACTACTTTAAAATATGCCTTTAGGTTTAAGGCTTCTATGAGCCAAATTCTTTCTAGCTCTAACATTGCTATAAAAAATTTGGCTATTAAAAACATTTTTTTTTTGTTTTTTTTTTTTTTAATTTTACTGACATCTACAAAGGCTCGCGCGGCAGCAGTAGCAGCAGGGTTGCGTGATTTCGAATCAATTTTGATTTCAAATCAACTTTCAAATAAAGAATCAACTTGATTCGTGATTCAAAATACTTTCAAATAAAATATAATTTTTATTTGTGACTCATTTCACAACAGAATCAGAAATAACATCTGATACGTGATTCAAGCTATTTTCAAATCAAAGGTAAATTTGATTTGTGAGTCATTTCTCAAAAGTGAGTCGAATCCAAAATCTGATTTCAAAATATATTCAAAAATATTCTTTATTCTAAATAAATTTTTGATTCGAATCAAATTTTGATTTTAAATATGTACTTTTGATTTGAAATCAAGTTTGAATCAAGAATCAAAAAATATTTTTAATTATTTTGAGAAATTAATCACAAATCAAATTTATCTTTGATTTGAAAATAGTTTGAATCACGAATCAAAGGAGGATAAAAAAAAAATTTTCTTTTATTTGAAAATATTTTAAATCAAGAATCAGAAAATCAAAATCACGCAACCCTGAGCAGCATCAGCAGCAACGAAATTGGCGCACGCGCATTAACTATTTCACAATACATTGGTGTGACTTGAATTATCCTATTGCAGTGTTAAAAATTAAACAAAAAAAAAATTCAATTGTAACGCCAGCGAAAATAGTCAAAAAAGCAAATAAATAAAAAACATTTTCGTTAAGCTTACGGCGAAATTCGTTCTACCAGCTGCAATGCAAATGAGCGATTGCAGCGAGCAAATGAATTTAATATGGTGCAAACTAAAAACAAACAAATAAAATTTGTGCTGCAATTGTGACTGCATTTAAGTGACAAAGTCAAAGCGAAGCAAAGGAATACGAGAAAATTTGCAAAGAAGTAGAAAAAGACTTGCAAAAAAGTAGGAAAAAACTTGCAAAATAGTAAAAAAAACTTGAAAAAAAAAACAAAAAAAAAAAAAAAAATTATATACTGCTTTAAACAACAACAACAAACTCAACAACTTCTTGTGGCAGCTTTTACTGCTGACTTTCTTGTTTTGAGTTTTTGTGGAACACTTTGAAACAATTTTTTGGCACGCTCTTGCTTTGCCGCTTTGGCAGTTTTTAATTTGGTAATTCTTTATGCATTTATTTTCTTTTCTTTTCATGCAAAAATAATAAAAACTGAAAAACTGTTTATTGCAGAAAAGCAAAATACAAAAACAAAAACGTTGCAATTTTATTCAAGTTACAATAAAAGAGTAAATGTAAGGCTTTTGTAAGAAATTGCTGTAATACGTACACTCAAATTAAAAAAAAACAAAGCAAATAGAGAGACTAGCCGCTGGCCAACAAGAAGCGCGTTTGCTTTTGATTCATTTTTTGTAATTTTATTTTTATTTTTATTTTTATTTTAAACGTACACGACAGAGTGTAAGCATAGTAAGGCACTAACGAGTGACTCAGTTTTGTTAGGAGAAAAGTGAAAAAAAATTTCTATTTGCTTATGTGTATAAGAAACAAGATTTAATAAGCAAAAAATCACAGGAAACGCTAAAAAAAGTTAAAGAAAGCAAGCTCAGTAAAATAAAATACCTTGTCGAACCCTTACAAAATTACTTCGTAGATACTTATTTGTCAAAAATGTATGTCAGCATACATACGTATGTGCAAGTAGATAGATTTCGTTGAGAATTGTATTGCGACCGCTAGGTCTATTGTACTTTTAAGTTGCGAAAATCGCATGTCAAACTGTTACAAAGCGTACAACAAAGTAGTTTTTGAAAATGAGCAATAACACAAAAGAAACTTAAAGTTAAAAAGTGTTATTGCAAGTAAAATTCAAAAGAGTAACAAAAACTAGGTACAAGAGAAAAGCAAAGAAAACTGCAACGCACAAAAATTTGTAATACAAGTGATGTAAAAAAATTGTGAAAGCACAAAAAAAAAGAAAAATAAAAAGCAAAAAAAAAATAAAAATAAAAAGCAAAAGCAAAAAAAGAACAATAAAAAGCTAAAAAAAAGAACAATAAAAATAAAAAGCTAAAAAAAAAGAAAAATAAAAACTAAAAAAAAGAAAACAAATTTGTAAAAACAAAAAAGAAAATTTCAAAATCCAAAAAAAAAACAAAATCCCAAAAAATTACGCCTCACGTGCCCATATACACTTAACGGCACACGCTTCTTCTTTGTTGCCCTGTCGTCATTTATTTACAAAAAAAAAAGCTGCTTAACAGCACGCTTAGCTGATCATGCGCACGTGCCTTCTTCACCCAATGAATTTCGGTTATCGTTTTTCGCTCTTTTTTTAGCTTTTGAACGTTTACGTCTTCGTCTTCATTTTTGTTGTTGTTGATGTTATTGTTGATGCTGCCATGTAACTTGCTGCAGTACTTGCATGTTGTATTTTGTTGCCCATTGATTTTTTGGCAGCCAAAAACATTTAACAAGTAAAATAAAGAAAAAAAAAAACAACGAAAAGCAGCAATAGTTGCCGCAGTTACAGAGCGCCAATCAACATTACTGAATGGAGTAAAGTTCAGGTGAGTTCAAGTTTGTTGCTTAAGTCTTTCGTTAAACGCGATATATCACATAAATACCAAGCAGAGCGGAGTGGATGCTTATAAATAGGTATGCCTATGTTTGAGTGTATGAATGTATGTTTGTATGTATGTATTTATGTATGCATGTACATATGTACATACTTAATTTCAGTTTTTGCAGTTTTATCTTTTATTAAATGGAGTCTATTGTAGAAGCCAATTTGTCAGCTCAGTGTGTATGCTGGCAAAATGTTTAGAAAATTTTTGTGACAGGTAGATAAATTTAAGTTTTGGGCTTCAAAAAAATGTAAAAAGAAGAAGTTAATTTAATATAAAAACAAAATTATACAATTATTTATTTATTTAACGAGCACAGGCACAGGTTATGTTTTATTTTTAACATGCTTTTATTAGCTTCACCTGTATGTATGTATGTATGTATGTATGTATGTATGTATGTATGTAACTTCATCCCATCCTAAAAGTTGCAAACGTTTAACTCAATTATTATTTTTTTGAAACATTCACTTTACTTTTATTGTGTTCTCTCCGCTATTATTTCTATTCACCTCCGGATTCGAAACGTGACATCAACATGTGATTCAACCCAACGACATCATATAATGAGATTCAACATTATACTCTATGCTTCATTGTGGCTTTTATGTTACCTCTCCTCAAAATAGCCTCTATGAATTTCATTCAATTCACTCCCGTATGCAAGCCAATAACAGAGAACGTAGATGAACAGAGAAGTTGCAACCACAAATAATCGTGGAAGCCAGAGACCCAACAAAATTCTGTTAGTGCATCTGGTGAATAAAAAATTTTAATTCAACACAGCTGGCTGTTAAAATAACAGAAGTAGAACGAGTTCGTCTGTAGAAAGGAATGTTATATTAAATTTCTGCACATCTGCTGATATGGCTCATTATTCCTCCCATACACCAATTCCATCGATGCACTAATTTCCCAAAACCGCTGGTGTTTTAACTATTTTCTTATCGAATTTGAATTATACATAAATTAAAAATAAAAAAAAAATCAATTAAAATTAATTTCAACTTGACTTTACTGGGACTCGAACCTGCGCATCAATGCATTTTCTGTATTAAAAACCATACAACAATGCACCAGTTTGCTATAACCGGTGAGTATTTTTACAATTTCCACATCGATTTTTTAATTATTTTAAAATTTTCGAAATATTGAAAATGTAAAAACATTTTGTTGTCCATTTCATCTTGTTGATGGCCAACCCATCAACCTCGTTGATGAGCAACGATCAACCATCTCTATACCTATGCCAATGAAATTTAATTGTCACCCTCTCTGAACAAATAGATGATGCATCAATACATATGTACATACATATGTACATCTATTGAGCAATAATAAATTGGTGGCTCATCAAAACGCTCATCTTGGTGTATCGGGGCACAGCAGTTGCTAGACTCTGATGACTGATCAACGAAAATCCTACTGTCCCCCAAACATATCAAAAAACAACAATAATAATATTGTTGTGTACACAAAAGCATCTATTGAATTATAATTTTTTAGTACAGAAAGATATGCACATAGAGGCGCAGGTTCGAGTCCCAGAAAAGTCAAATTGAAACTAATTTAAAGTGATTTTTTTTAATTCTTAAATTTATTTATAATTGAAATTCGATAAGAAAATTTTAAAATTACTTTGCTGTTTTAGGAATTTGGTGCATTGGTGAAATCGGTGTATGTGAATAAAACTAAGAATATCAGCAGATGTGCACAAATGTAAAGTAACATTCCATTCTACAGCGCGCTGCTAATTTTTCAATTTTTCTCTCAAATCTGTAATTCACCATCACTCAACTCTGGTAACGTTAACAAGATGCAATAAGCAAAAGCAGAAAAAATGCAAAGACACAACTAATTGCTGGAAGTAAAATTAAATCCCCCAAATCGCGTTGCTTTGCTTAACTATACAAGCAAACACGGCTCAGCTGAAAACTGAAGCGAATGAATCGTGTTCTCGTTTTTTACTCGGCTGGCCGAGTTTGCTAATTTACTTTTCGTTAGCAAAAGCAAAGCAAAAGCAAATGCAGCAAAAGTAGTTAAGCAATTTCAAACCCTGGTTCAAATTCTATTTATAGCACTTATAGCACGGTTGCCGAACTTGGTAATTACCAAAATAGGTTATTTTTCGCTGTTGGTTTCTTGGTAACTTTCACATCTGTTTGGCAATTTTTGTTTTCAAGAAGTTGTTTACTATTTTTGGTATACAAGAAAAATATGGAAGTGATTATAGGACAATGAGAATATTTTGGAGCGCTGACTGTTCATTGTGAATATGCACAGGCAAATAAAGAAGAGCATATCTCCGATTAAAAACTGAAATAGTTTTGCTTCGATACACATAGTACATATTAGTTGATATTTTTTCGTTTAGGCTTCATTTTTGAGCTCTTATGAACAATGTTTGTTTTTATAAGGAAAAAATGTATGTGAAAAATTAATATTTTTGGTAGAAGTTATAAATACATATGTATATAGATCATCCCTTCATCAGACTACTTTTTACTTTTATTCTTGCGTCCGCATAAAACATACTTTAATGAAAAATTTCACTAAAAAGTTAAAAATAAATAATAGCTTAAAAAAACTAAAAAACACGCTTTAATCTTAAAAATCGTACTAAAAATTGAGAAATAATTTAATTAGAAACAAAATGATGAACGAAAATATAAGTATTTAAGGAAAAGCGTGGGGAGCTCAATAATATTTGAACATGAAAATATTCGATTAGTACAACTAGTACAAAAATATACATACCTAGTTGCGAAATTAAAGAGTACGTTATCTCAAAAAAGTCAAAATAAAAATTGTAACTAACAGCGATCTTAAATAGTTTTTGACATACTGAGCACCACCCGACGCTTTTCCTTAAATACTTATATTTTCGTTCATCATTTTGTTTCTAATTAAATTATTTCTCAATTTTTAGTACGATTTTTAAGATTAAAGCGTGTTTTTTAGTTTTTTTAAGCTATTATTTATTTATATTTTATTTTTTATTTTTATTTTTTTATTTTTAATGTTTTTCTTTAAGGTAGAAAAAAATGTTTACGCATGGATGTAACGACAGCTATTTCATCATATGTCGTTTTCGTTTCTGGAAAAAATGTTGCCCTGCTTGAATTTCTTAGCCATCTTGCAAGCTTGTGTGGTAATTTCAGCGAATATTGACCACTAACTAAGTCAGAGGACATCATTATCTACAAAACCAGCCATTTAAAACGAAGACAGGTTACGTAATTTGACAATTGAGATATTTAAGGATAACATTTTATGCCAGAATCGAAAACGCCATTAGATTCCTCTAAGTCTCATCAGCTTACTTTTGCTTCAGCCTAAAATGGGCCTAATGAATAAACATCAAGCAAATGCTCTTCTGGACCTTTTGCTTAAATTTCTATGAATAAAAATTGAAGCAATTGCTTTTTTCACTAGCAATTGCTTTTGCTACAAGCATTTGCTTTTTTATTTCAGCATTAGCTGAAATCTGTAAGCAATTGCTGAATTCCGTATGAATAAAATTAGCATTTGCTATTTTTTATAAGCAAAAGGTAATGATCTTTCAAGCATGCCCTATCCCATGCTAAATTTTTCAGAAATTGGTTTTCGCTCGATTTATCTTCTAAGTACATGCAATTATGGTGCAGTTTTTGACTATGCGTAAAGAATAATATTTTAGTGCGTGACGGAAATGTAAAAATTAAGACTTTCGAAAACTTTTATAACGATTCCACCGCGAGGACATATGTATGGATGGAGGGAAATATACTCATTTCCAAATTGTATCGGAGTCAGAAGCATATGGTAACGAGTATGTCAACAGAAAAAGGCAAACTATATAAGCTGTAAGACAGACACGCCTGAACCTTCAAACGTTTTTTCAACTGTTATGGCAATTTGACAAAATGAACGAAGGTAGAAACTTAATAGAATTCAAATCGTCCTACCAACAGGAAAAACACCTACTAGTTTTGGTGAGAAAAGCCCAGAAATGGCATTTCTCTTACATATTTGCACAACGATGTGTTGTAAATTTTATGACGTTATTGTTGTTTGTGCCAAACCAGGGTTGCGTGATTTTGATTTGACTGAATCACGAATCAAAAATATTTTCTGATTCTTGATTCAAACTATTTTCAAATAAATGATACATTTTTTGATTCTTGATTCAAACTTGATTTCAAATTAAAATTATTTTGAATCAAAAATATTTTTTGAATCTTGATGAAATTTTTGATTCGAATCAAAAATGTATTTTGAATCAAGAATTAAAATATATGTTTGATTCTAAATAAATTTTTGATTCTTTTGAGAAATGAATCACAAATAAAAATTATCTTTTTTGATTTGAAATCAAAATTGATTCGAAATCACGCACCCCTGTGCCAAACATTTTTGAGATGAAATCCTTATTTTTGTAATACCGGGAAGGAAGTTGTTGTACTTTTTATTGACTTTGTTTTTGTATAGCTCCGTTAGTCACATTTTGTTATTTTTTAACATTTGGTCTCTTTCTAGTAAAAGCTTAAAATTTGTAGTAAAAGCAGCAATGACTAAAATATTATTCATATAATAAATTAGTAAATGCTTATTCTTTTCAGTAAAAGATTTTTAAGCAATTGCTTATGCTAATAAGCAAATGCTTACTAGCAATTACTTTTTTTATTCATTAGGCCCAATGACTAAAGCTTTAACCGCTACCTGCTTTCGAAATTTTGTGCTAGTTTCTTTCCTGCTATAATTCGTTTAAAACTTATGTACATATATATTATAGTATGATTAAACACAAGCAGCGCATAAAGCGTGGGGACGTTCAAAAGAACAAAAAAAAAATTTTTTTATAGTTTCAAAAAAATAAAAAATTATACAAGTAAAATTTATTTAATATTAAAATTAGAATTAATTTTTATTTGCTTTATGCGCACAACAATTGCTTTCTATGTAGTTCTACCAGTCCTTCAGCTATGAGAACAAAGTCAAGAGCGCACAAGACAACGTAGCAACGCAAACAATTTTTGAATTTAAATCATTTCATTTTAACGCCGAATATTATTCACACACATGCCCAAATAATATGCGTAACATAAAACAATTAGACAAATTCAAGTTTAAATTTAGCATGAAACTTTACTTGTGAAAAACAAAAATCTATTCTATATGTTTAACTTTTAATTTTTTCACACGCCTTATTTAAATATTCTTTTTGTTTAGTAATAAAATTTAAGCGCTGGCGAACAACTCTATCATTATTATTTGCATCTATTTGTAATTAAATCTAGCACAGCACGCATTCATTTAATAGAGCAAGGTCGATAAATATAAAAGTAAATTCATAAATGAAATGCCAAAAAGTTAGAAATAATATGATTTCAGCAGCGCAGCAGACGCAGTAAATAGTCACGTTGTTAAGAAAAAAATATATATATACTAGATGAGTTTTTTTTTAGATATTCCCTCCGGCACCGGAATATGAAAATAGGATGTTTAAGAGTAAGTAAACTGAAAAAAAAATTTCACTTTTCCCAAAACTGGATGGAGCTACACCGAAAACCGCGCAAATTCCCAGAATTTCAAGGTATGTTTAGATTTATGTATGAAAAAAGTTATGATTTTTCACGAGGAAAAAATTTATATCCATCCATACGTAGAATTAACCGCTAAATCGAATGACGTATTCCGTTTTTTGTTACACTACCCAGGGAAGGTAATATCGCGGTCTAAAGTGATCATTTTCTTTTTTTTCTCATGAATCTTCAACTTCTTGCCCTACACTCTTCCCGAAATCGGAAATTATTTTTAACTAAACACACGGTATGCTGCGTTATTTAATGCGCTTTCCAGAAATGTATAGCTATTATTAAATCGAATAATATTTGGATGAGTTCATCAAGTTTAAGTGAAGTAAAGTCGGGTATAAAAGGGTAACATATCTTAAAATTTCTTAAATTTTTTAACAATTTTGCTCTTGAAGGCGGTTTTTTGGGTTATTCGTGATTTTTTTATGTGGGTGGGTAACTCTACAAATGTAAAAAAAATACAAAGGTCGAGACCGTGGATAACGGACAAAAAGTGGAGCCGGATAACGCCAAAACATTTGTGGGCAATATGGGTATCAAAATAAAGATTTTACCTAGGACTTCAATGTAAAGCCAATCCATTTTGCTGTGGCCACCGTTTCGACATATATAAGTCAAAAATTAGACTCAAATGTCGCCGATATCCTTTAAAATATTCTGTAGTCATCCTGGACCACTTATTCGCCAGTATATCGGAAATTGGTTAAGAAATTGTCATGTAATGAGTTCCATATTAAAGCCCTAGTTAAGACTTTTAATTTGATACCAATATTGCCCAATAATATTTTGGGGCCATCCGGGTCCACGGTTTTTTCCGCTATCCACGGTCTCGATCTTCCGATTTTTTTTTTACATTTGTGGAGTTATCCAACCAAATAAAACAATCACTAATAACCCAAAAAAACCGCCTTCAAGAGCAAAATTGTTTAAAAATTTAAGAAATTTTAAGGTACGTTACCCTTTTATACCCGACTTTACTTCACTTAAACTTGATGAACTCATCCAAATATTATTCGATTTTTAATAGCTATACATTTCTGGAAAGCACATTAAATAACGCAGCCTACCGTGTGATTTAGTTGAAAAATAATTTCCGTTTTTGGGAAGAGTATAGGGCAAGAAGTTGAAGATTCATGAGAAAAAAAAGAAAATGGTTACTTTAGGCCACGTTATTACCTTCCCTGGGTAGTGTACCAAAAAACTGAATATGCCATTCGATTTAGCGGTTAATTCTTTGTATGGGTGGGTATCAATTTTTTTCTTTTGCAAAATCCTAACTTTTTTCAGACATAAATCTAAACATACCTTGAAATTCTAGGAATTTGCGCGGTTTTCGGTGTAGCTCCATCCAGTTTTTGGAAAAGTGAAATTTTTTTTCAGTTTACTTACTCTAAAACATCCTATTTTCATATTCCGGTGCCGGAGGGAGGATCTGAGAAGGTTTAAAGAATCCCATACAAAAAAAAACTCATCTAATATATACATATATGAAAATAATAAATAATGACGCTGATCTGCAATAAAAATGCACAGTCATTCAACCCAATTGCCCACTGATTTAGTGCTGTGAATAGTTGTGTGCGTGGCAGGCAGGGCGTTCCCTGCTCTAGATAATGTCTTTTTTTTTCATTGAAATAAATTCAAAATAAATTTTTTTTATTAATGATTTTGCGTATTTGCAAATAAAATCAAGACTTTCAAAAATAAAAATATTTACATTTGTTTATGTGTACGAGGGTTACTGCAAAAGTTGGCCGATAATGTGAAGAAAAACACAAATTACGTTATACATATAAATCGCTTTATTGCTTCTCAAAATATGCTCATTTAAGATCTATGTATATACTTTTACAATCGATGAAATTAATTTTCAGTGCAATTTTGCCACTCTGCGCGAGGTACCTGCAAAAAAAGTGATTTAAATGCTTTAACGGCCTTTGCAGGCAATGAAAAATGCTCGCAACAAATTTTATTTGTGATGTATGAAAATAAGTAGGGGTCACTGGGGGATAAATCATCAGGGGAATATGGGCATTGAGTCATTAATTGGATTAACACTACGGACTTATCTAGCCTATGTGAGGATATTAATGGCCAGCCAGTATAACCTTTAATAGGATGTTGTTACTGCTCAAAAACGCCATACAGTTTGTCGTGCTGCGTGAGCGCTTGCATTGTCATGTTGAAGAATGTTTCGCCAGTTTATGGTGCTCTTTCTGATTTCAGCGATAACTTCCGGGAAACAAATGGAGGTATACCAAATAGCATTAACTGCTCTTCGATCCTCTAATTGCAATAGTTACAACATCACCCATTATTCCCAAGAAACGAGCAGTTATTTTTTTTCGAATTTGTATTCTTTAGTGAACGCACCACTTTTGTGGATTTACGTTCATTTTGGAACAGCCATACAGTCGATTGCTGTTTAGTTTCAGGCTAGCATGAATATAGTCGAGATTCGTCAGCTCTTACGATGTTATATAACGAATTTGAATGACCCTCTTCGAATGTCTCTAGCAGCATTTTCTTGCATCAATTGACACGTGGCTGTTTTTGTTCTTCTTTCAAATTGTATGGTAATGAATTTTTGATGCGCTTCATGCTCAAATAAACCGCATTGAAAAACATAAAACGTCATCACTCGGAAGTCAAGATTCGAAATTTCCATTTTTCGCACAATTACTACTATTTTTCAATGTTTTTGCAACCGAGCAGTTTGAAATTGAACTGTCAACTGAATTATACGTAGAAAACGTCGAATTTTAGGAATATCATAAAAAAAGCAGAACGCTGCCTATACAGAAAGTACTTGATTCTGTGACCTTTTGCAATGAGCCTCGTATCAAATACATAAATTCTTATGCAATGAACGATATATAAAAATAGATACACGGAGAAAACTATATTGATGCCGAATCCATATTATGGATTATTATTATGCTGTGGCTTTCAATTACACTGTGCGACAATTTGAGGGTGGAAGACCACTTATTCCCACATTTGTCAATTTATTTGTATTGCCATTTTAAATTTGACTTCCCCTTAAAAATTACAGAATATGCATTGGTGGTTTAAGTCCATAGATTCTTATTAATAAAATATAAAATGAAGCATATAGGTACATACATAGTTACTGGTTATTTTTATTTTCTATGGACCTAGATTTTATATACAAATATTTTGTCCTCCAAAAGGCTATTTATCGCACTCCTATTCCTCTTTCTGGTTTCCTTTCTACTCCTCTTTATCTTCCCTTTCATATGACACCTCAGATTTAAAAATCAAATAAACTCTGGCGTAAAAATTAAATTTTGAACAGTTGGCAACCCTTTTTGTAAAACTTATAATAAATTACTTATTTTCAAGCAAACCCCTTTCATATGAGACCTCAAATTTAAAAATCAAACAAACTATAGCGTGAAAATGAATTTTTTTAACAGGTGGCAACCCTTTTTGTAAAATTTATAATAAATTACTTATTTGCAAGCAAACCCCTTTCATATGAGACCTCAAATTTAAAAATCAAACAAACTATAGCGTAAAACTGAATTTTTGAACAGGTGGCAACCCTTTTTGTAAATATTTTAATAAATTACTCACTTTTAGCTCAAGCCCTTTAATATGGTACCTGAAATTCAAAAATCAATCGAACTATACAGGAGAATTAAATTTTTAAACAGGTGACAACCCTTTTCAGAAATATTAAACCTTTGACAGCCCATTTCGAAAATCGGTATAACGGTGGGGAGTAAATGTAGGGGGTTAATTTAAATTTGTTTTTTATTAATGTTGTTGATCATGATTTCTATTGTGAAATTTGAAATATATAACTTCAAAAATTTTCTTTAGAAATTTTTGAAACTTAAAAAATAAACAACGAATTTTGTTAACGTATAATTTTAAATAAAATTAAAAAAAAAATAAATATATATATGGAATTTTAATTACAATAATGACATCCATAGTTTATGGATCAGACAGGATTATCCATAAATATGGATGTGACATCAATATAGTTTTTTCCGTGTAGTAATGTATCAGTGCTTTCAAATATTAGTTCAACCCAGTTAGAACACTATATGTTATATAATGCGTTAAACCATCCGTAGTACTACACATACTATGCGTTATAAATCGGAAAACTTTCCATGAGTTTGTACTGGCTTGGTGACAAAATATAACGTATACTGTTCTGTACGTGTGAGTTTTTGTAGTACTACGGATAGTTTAATGCATTATATTTATAACTAGTTGGGTTAGTGGACAGCTGATTATTTTGCGTATGTGTTGGTGAATGTATTAGTCCGTTCTTGCTGGGAAGGTTTATTAGTGGTCAATCTTTGATTTATGTACTTCAAAGTGTTTCTGGCCAGAGTTTACACCAAAAACACCTCTACTACGCCTATATATTTTATGTGGTAATATGCCGCTTTGAAAGCGCTTTGGTCGTAAACAGATTTTTAGAACTTTAATGTTTAGCTAAGCAAATTCTATTACACAAGGCGTTCTGAGTCTGTATTAAGATGAAAAAATTAAGAAATAAGAGAGAGAAACCCACATTGAAAGCTAATAGCACTAGGCAGAATACAAATATTACAATTATCAAAGATGCATTTTTGTAGCAAAAGTTTTGCAAGCAATTTTGTAGCGTAATTACTTATAATTACAAATAGGAAAGTTTCATATACCTAAAACGTGTTCATTTTACATATGTACTTATAAACAATAACTACATGGGTTTTGTCACTTCATTTGTGAGCAAATTCTAAATATAGAAGTTTAACTCAATTATTCCAATTCAAACAATAAAAATGCTGATAGGCTGATTGCATAACTAAAACTAATGCGCATTTAAATGCAATTTAACACCTACATACGAGTACTAGCACATTCTCGCATGTATGTACATACATATATGAATAAACATCTTAACTAAGTACACGAGCATGTACTTGAAATTGTGATGCACAACGTGACCACCCACAAAGGCAGCATGAAATTAATGAATGAAATTAGCCATAATATCTAATCCAGCTCATCGTTTTGTTTAATTTAAATATTTCAAAATGTGAGTGGGTACATATATGTAGATATGTATATGTATGTATATATAATATATTATATATATATATATATATATATATATATATTATATATGTATGTACATATACGGCGGCTAATTAATCACTAAATCAACGACGGCGGCAAAAACAAAAACATCGCTATGGGCAAAGTTGTTTGTTGTGGTTTTACTTAAATATAAAAAAAGGCACTCAGTTTGGACTTTGACATTGAATGTTGGTGGAGACTGCGCGGGCGCCAAAAACAGAATTTGTACATTCCATTTGCGTATGAATAATTACTTACTAGTTGAGAACTCAGTTTTAGAATACATATGTACGTCCTACGTTAAAGTAGGGATGCATGAATTTTATATACGCAGTTTATTGCAATTATGGAATTTCACGAAAAGCTTATTGAATAGAAGTAATGTGTTTTTTTTTTTCAAAGAAATTATAAGGAGGAAATGCGCTCCTACATTATTTTCACTGTTTCTAAAATTGTATAAATGCAAATGTTATTATATATATATGTATATGTATATATGTATGTATATGCATATATTACTATATAGCATTAAAAACATATACACTCATGCTTTTGCAAATGCTTTTTGCCATTTATAGTAACTGCGCATTATTTAGCATAGGCTCGATTGAACTTGAAGTCAGTGTTTAAGGCTGAACTCGCTGATTTGCTGCTGCCAACACTTGTACACCCAAAAATCAGCTAAGCTTTTCATTTCAGCAGCAAATAGCTGCCGTAATAATACACTAGTCTGTTAGCAGCAATATACATACACGGAAAGAATTTTTTACTAGAATCAATGCCGAGACAAGAAAAATTAGACTTGATTTTGAACTTAGAATATAATTTCTTAATATCAAGAAAATCCAAGAAAATTGGATTTTAAATAAATAAGTAAACATTTTCTTGCTTCAAGTGAAATTGGATTTTAAATAAATAAGAAAAAGTTTTCTTTCTTCAAGCAAAAATGTATTTTAAATAAATGAGAAAACGTTTTCTTGCCTCAAATAAAATTGGATTTTAAATAAATAAGAAATAATTTCCTTACGGTAAGTGTTTTTTTCTTGTTTTTAGAAATAAATAAATAATTAAGAAATAATTTTTTTGTTGCAAGTAAAACTTTTCTTATACGAGCTTAAGAAAATAAGAAAATATTAAATATTAGATTAAGTAAAAATTTTCTAAAAATATTAAAAACGTAAAAAATAAGGAAAATTAAAACGAATCATCTTATACCAAATGCTTCACTAACAATCTGAGAATTGCGGAAAAATTCAGAAATATGCAAAGCGGATGGCAAATGAAAAAACATACATGTTACTTTGGAAATGCAAATTCAGTAAGAAATATTTTACTTCGCTCAATAAAACTTTTTCTTATTTATTTTCAATTTTTTTTTTGCTGTAGTTTGCTGATATGGTCAAAGAACTTTGGCGTTCAACTTGAGCAAGAAATATTTTACTTCGCTCAAGAAAACGTTTTCTTATTTATTTTAAATTTTTTTTGCTGTAGTTTGTTGTTCCACTTCATCGAAACACAATTTTCTTAAATTCTTCTTGATATTAGCAAAAGGATTTTCTTCATTTAAGTAAATTTAAGAAAAGATGTTCTTATTTATTTAAACATTTTTTTCAACTTTTTTTCTATAGATTTTGTTAGTGTTCTTGAATAAGAAAATAATTGTCTTATTTTTGGAAAACTCAATTTCTTAATTCCAGTAATAATTAAGTCAATTTTTCTTATTTCCCAAAGAATTTTCTAAATTGTGTTCAAGAAAGCATTTTTCTTGAATCAAGTATGCAAATTTCTTTCCGTGTACATACATACATACAATGCCAACATATTATTAACACTAATAGCAATAAAAACAACAACAACAACAACAACCACTGAGTGCAGCATTTTGGTAGCTGGCGAAATATAATTTGTTTATCGCTTGCTGATGGGCAAGGAAATAATTCAGTTAAGGAATTCACGCAAGCAATAACAATAACAGCAATAACAATAATAACAACAACAAAAACAACAACAACAACAACGTAATTTGTGCTTTAATCGCCACAATAACAATAACAACAATAAGTTGATAAATTCAGCTTGCCGAGCGGCAAATGCCACACCAAACCATAAGAGTTAGCGCAAAATAAAAGAACAACAAAGCAAACCAAATCGCTTTTGCATAAAATAAATATAATTTAAACAGCTTCAGGCGTTTAAAAGTGTGCGATGATTACTTACTACAACATCAATTTGTTTGTGCCGTACACAGACGTTCTATGATTTCGCGTTTCACACACACACACACACACACACACACAAACACACACACACACACACACACACACACACACACACAGAGTTGGTTTTAGAACTTGACTTCGCGCTTGTGATCATTTTCGCTATGCTCTGTTGTTTGCTAAATTATCTTTAATTTATTTCGATTTTTTCTCAAGCCATACAAATCAATTTGTTTCTGGTTGATTAATGATTATAATTAAATTTAAACTTTAGCACTTCACAACACTGACATCTGGTAGCACCAGCCAGGCTGATAGACGGACAGAGAGACCGACACACACACACCCAGCATTTAGAATGTATAATGTATACAACTTCAGTCTTGATATAATTAACACCTTGGATCAGATAACTATATTTTTATGTAAGAATGATTTAAAATTAAATACGAAGAACTGAAAGAGGAGTTAAAAAATTAAATTTGTGTATTGGCGATGAAATAAAATGTAAGTAGTTGTTAAATAATTAATGAGAAAGGTTAGATACCCAGCAAACATTTCTCATATCATATGGACCTGAATAAGAAAATACTCTAATGGACTCATATTTATGACTCTTTTTTCCTTCTTCTATGACTAGTAAAACCCAACAATAATTTTCTTTTTGCATTTTCCCTCCCCTGACCCAGTTCTCTTCATCCTTTCCCCGTTCGGTTTCTAAGTACAAATATGTAGCTTCACTGCCGCTTGTTCTCCTCTTCTCGCACTGTGGAACCTTCCTCGCTTTCACCGCTTGATTTATAGTGTCGTCTATTTTGTATTCTCCTCCGGATTCGAACATATGGTGGAACACTAAATATTATATTGAACTTAAGTAATAATTTTATACTTTTCCTTTTTGAAAAAAAAAAAAAAATCTTAATTTCATATTTCACACGTGTTTAAGACTTAATATTGGATTCAAAAATTATGAGGGCTCCGAGAATGTTTTGCTGGGAAATTTTTTTATTTGAGAAGCTTTTTCCTGAAAATAAAACCGCAGTAAGGGTTTATTTTGATTTGATGTCGGAATAAGGGCTCAAAGACTCGAAATATGGCTCAGGAAAATATTAGGGATGAACAGAGTATGGAATGTAGAACAGTATGTACAATGTACATATCGCACCCTAAATCATAAAGTGACACAACTCAAAATTTTTGGAAATCTGTTTTTTATCATTAACCCGATACACAGAAAATATCTCTACCGACTGCCAAAAAAAAAACTTTTCAATCGGTGTATTTTTTGACTGAAAAATAGCCATTATACGTGACCTTTTTTTCTTGTAAAGGAAGGTGCGATATGGAGATACAAAATAGGTACAATGTGAAATCAAATTGATTTATAATTATCATGAAGCAGGTGTTTTCCAACACATCACCACAGTTGTTCAATTGTTAAAAAAAAAAGAAAACGTCGAAAGGAAATAGTTTACTTAAGTATTTGCTTACTGCTTGTTTTATGGCTAATAAACTGAAATGTAATAAACTAAATACCGAATTAAAAGTAAATGAAACGATGTGACGATGGATATGTATATTTTTGATGTTTACCAAATTGGGCGATGTAATGGATACCATAAAAACAAAACAAACAAAAAAAGAAACAAACATTAAAGTAAATAAAGTATGTAGTACAACAATAAACACAAACATTTCCAAGGTGTTTAAAGTCGAAAAGTCGCAAGATGGAAACAATAAAAATAGCTTAAGGTCGAAGCAAAGTCATTTTTAGCTAAGCCAAAATCTTTAAAATGCATACTGAGAAGCAAGTGCAGATCAGCAAAATGGAAAATGTCTACAGTTACGTGTATGCCAAATATTTTAATAGATACCTTTATAAACGTGTATATGTATGTATCATTGTATGCACACATCTATGTATGTACATAGATACATAAGAATACAAGTAACTGATTTGCTTTGGCATGAATGTATGTAATTCGCATAACTTCCATTGCTCGTATTTCGGTGGTATTTCGGTGGTATTTCGGCATTTTGGTAGTTGAGTTGCCGGGGCGGTAAGCGGCTCTAATCGAAACGCTCTGATTGTTTTCGAATTTTTCTCAACAACGCCACAATCGACATGGTGGCAATCATTGCCTTCATAATACGGCACTAGCAACAACAGCAACAACAATAATGCGAGCATACAATAACGAAAATTACAAAAGACGAAAAAACTAAATTAAACAAAACAAACCAAAACATTATTGCTGTTTTGCAAATATGTATGCATGTAAATTGTAACAAAACATTACAAGCTGTGAAAGGTATAAAAAATTGGCGCAACCAAAATTCCAAAAATATGTTTAAAGAATATGAATTAAAATAAAATTGTAAAAATATTAACAAAAAAAAAATAATAATAATGAAAAATTAAGCTCCGCTTGGAAGTATAGGTATGGAATAATAAATAAGCAAGTGTGAGTTTGAATTTCTGCGATTTAAAAAGTTCATCTCACGCTTGTAGCCATACAATATGTATAAACCTATTTAAAAGCTTAATTTTTGGTTACTTGCTTTTCCGACAAGGTAGGAATACATCCTATCTAAAAGCTTTTATTCTGCTACGATGGGCTTTTAAAGCTTAGTGATCTGCCTATTTTTAATTATATTATATACGAAGTTCAGTATCAAAGTGCTTGTATGCTTTGTAATTTTTGCAAAGTACCTAGAAAACATTCGGAGTCATAAAAGAGTCAGAAAGAAATCCTAAACCGGAGCGTTTCCACTCATTATGTACTCATACCAGCAAAGATTCGGAGTCATAAAAGAATCAGAAAGGAATTCTAAACCGGAGCGTCTCCACTGATTATGTGCTAATTTTTGGGTTCAAAATGTATATGCATTTCAGTTCTTAAGGTGGTCGCCCGATATCAGCCTAACTTTATGCATCATATGAGCCTGAATAAGAGTCATAAAATACTTCTTTTGGATTCATATTTATGACTCTTTTTTCCTTCTACATACTATGACTAGCAAAACCAAAAAATATGTATTTTTTCATTTTCTTTCTCCTGGCCCAGTTCTCTTTGTCCTCTTTCCAGTCGGTTTCCAAGTACAAATATGCAGCTTCACTCCCGCCTGATCTCGTTTTCTCTCATTGTGGATCCTTCTTCGCCTTCACTGCTTGCTTATAGTGTAAGTATACATATATTTAGTGGGAAATTAAATATTGTATTGAACTTTAGTGATAATTTTATACTTCCCTTTTTGGAAAGAGCATCTACGAATTACAGTTATCATTTTAGAAACAAAACAAAAAAAATAAATATAAAAAATTATTAAAAAAACAAATTCCTTAAGCTCATATTTCACGCATATTTCGGATTCATATCGGGGTCCAAATAATGAGGGCTCCGATAATGTTTGCTGGGTATGTCTATAGACATATATGCATTACATTTTCAAAGTTAAAATGTATCTCGAAAATGTGTGGTATATACATATTATACACAGTTACTGCCAAGACTGCTTGCCACATCATGCCAACAGCCACGCTTTGACTCTACCATATTTTTAAACGCCTACTCATCCGTTATCGATTATCGACGGCTTTTGTGGTTCAATTGGCAAATTTTACGTTACTTTGTAGTTTTAATTGCATTTGAAAAGATTCAAGAAAAGAAGAAACATTACTACGCTACTGACTTCTAACTTAATTTTAACATGTTTAGTTTATTTTGTTGTTAAAATATTTTTTTTGCAATTTTGATGTTGCAATTTTGATGTTTTGCCAAATCGTTTTTGTTACTTTGTTGCTATACAAATATATAAATATGTTTGAACATAGCAAGTGTTTTACTAAGCTTAGTCTATCCCCAAACTTACATAGTTTTTTTAGTTAGTTAAGACTTGCTGTAGAAGTGAACTGAAAACTTCGCACATTCATTTTTTGTTCAATTGGCAGTTGCCTGTTGGCGCTAAACGTGTGCTCCTGGACTTGCAGTTATTTTGAGCGAAACTGTTGTACAAAAGACAAAAATGAAAAAAAAAAAAGTTTTTAACAAAAAAATATTGTGTTATTATTCTTGTGTGTAATTTAGTGGCACGCTAATTGAAAGAACTGTTAGATTGCTTATATTTCACAGCTGCTGATGTATTGATGGTAATTTTTTTTTTTCATTTCGAAATACATATTTTCATTTAGTTTTGTTTCTATTATTGCAGTTGCTACTAAATGTAGAAATATTTTTGGATCACTTGCATTAAGTTTTAGGCATTTTTATCGAGAGCTGCAAACCACTTAATATTGTGCTACTAGGCTTTAATTTAGCACACTTTTCATTTATTGATACAAGACAAACAAGCGAAACAAGTGAAAAAATCGTAACTCAAGCATTTTCTATAGCAAATGATAGAGCGATTTAGCCTGATTTACATAGTAAATGCACAATAAAATATAATTAAAAACTAACTCAATAACTGACAACATAAATATGCATAAGACTGCATGTAAATATTAGTGTCCGACCGAATATTCGGCCAAGCTTCGGTATTCGGCCTATTCGGCTGGTATTTTTTATTCGGCTTCGGCTTCGGCATTCGGCTGAAAAAGCCGAATAGTCAAGGCCGAATAATAGATGTGTTTAATAACAAAAAAAAAATTGACTGGATTTTACGAATTTTTGATTTTTTATAAGCGACAGAATATCGTAACTTCTAGTAATATGTTTTTGTTATTGAACAGGTCTAAGATTCCGAACGATAACTTACGCTAACGGCCTTATTCCGGTGTGGTAACATAATTTACTTTACTGGTGAAATAAAGAATCTGGTACTTTAAACACTCTTTTCGTATTCTGGCAGCAGAAAATTAAGTTACCACCTCAATACGTGGTAATATTTTGTTACCATTTTCAGCCCGATTCAATTCCGTTCGTATGGA
This sequence comes from Urophora cardui, assembly GCA_960531455.1. Taxonomy (NCBI): domain Eukaryota; kingdom Metazoa; phylum Arthropoda; class Insecta; order Diptera; family Tephritidae; genus Urophora; species Urophora cardui. The sequence continues at coordinate 155,578,466 of OY482671.1, read as the reverse complement.
AATGCATTGACAGCGTTACCATTTGTGCCAGAATACCAATTGAAAAGATGGTAACAATTTTCAGCAACATAAATTACCAGTAAAGTAATTTTCCGGTAACGCTCGGAATAGCAGTGTAATTATTAAATATCGTCACCTTAGTGTGTCGATCAATTCTTTTAAAGTGTCATTAAATTAAACATAGTTTATTACACGAAAAAGTGGTTTATTCACTTATTGGCCATAAAAACAAAGAGATCATAAGTAAAAATTCAATACAGTTTCAAAAAAAATAGTTTTATGTATGTATAATACTATGTTACAGCTAAAAATAACCAAGAAATTCAAGTACTGCTATTGTTTTATGGTTAGGGTTTTGAGATAATGGTAATTTTGTGTTTTCTTGGTTATCACTTCATTAAAAATTATTTTCGCGGAAGTCGCAGACCATGATTGGCGGAATACAATTTGAGTATACATACACAACTCCAACCAGCTGTTCGACTAACTTAACCTTAGTAGCTGGTCAACTATACACCGAAGCAGATAAACTCTTTTTTTGGCGTACAACATAAAGCTGTTGAACTTTAAGTATTGAATTTTATTTACCTACATAAAGACTGAATTTTTTTTTATTTTTGTTTACAACTATGTATGTATTTTTGTAAGGTGTTTTGTTTATTGAAAAAACAAAAAAAAAAAATTAATTGTTATGAATAGAGCTCGGAAAAATAGGTGAAATCAAGCGCCAAAAAAATGCAACATTTTGTAAATTTTGGTTGTTTTCAGTGGCGGGATTACAATTTAAATATAAAGGGGTAGCATATTGGTATGGTGAAGATTTTATTAGAAAAGTTCTTAATCATGTTACACAAATTTGCAGTTTGAATAAACATACAGTGGTGTGTGATGAAATAAAGCCAAAGAGGGATTTAGTTTCTTTGACATTTTTACTGAAAAAAGTATGAAGAACACATTTTGTATTTTATATTTTTGTACATCGTCAAGCTTTTTGAAAGCAAAACAAAACTAGCTGTAATGAAAATAAAATTTGGGAAAAGTAAGTAAATTATTGCATAGTTAATGTTCCAATAACTCATAAACAAAAATGCAGAACGGTTTTTACCACGACAGAAATTTGCATTTTTACAGATATGGAATTATGCCGAGTATCCAATTGGAAAATTGTAAACCCTGAAATGGTCATAAGAAAAAATAGGAAAGTTCAAATCAAGTTTTTTACCTAAAATATGCAAATGTTTAAAGTCAGACCACTACAAATTAAAAAGCTGTATTATATATTCCATTTGCTAATATGCACTTGCCTCATTTTCATTCAAAATATATTTGGTTTGAAACTGTAATTGCTTTTCCTTCACGTGCGAAGATTTTGTCTCAAATTTAAGCGAGTACCTACAAATTTTTAATTTTTTTCTTTATTCTTTATAATTATATATTTATTTAATATACCTTATTTATTATTATTCTTTATTATTATATTTATTTATTGTTGCTTTCTTTGCAATTTTTCACGTGCAACCCATAAAAAACCTTAATTTATTTTTCTGGCATCCTAGTAAGCAAAAAATCCAATTGCATTCACGGGGGCTTAGATCTGAATGAACCCCACCCACCCTTAAACTTGCCACTGGATGTGCTCACAAACATTACGTAGCATAATTTTAGGCGTTTGATTTACACCTATTATCCGAGCTCTAGTTATGAAATAAAAAAAATCTCGGCTTCGGCCTAAAATTCTAGCTTCGGTCGGACACTAGTAAATATGTATGTATGCATGTATTCATACGAGTATATGGCACTTGTTAACCTGCTAATAACCACAAAGATAGCGTGAGAAAAGAATCCAATTGCAGTAGATTTGTCATATCCGATTGCACTTACTATTAAACACAATATTAACATACTAATATCTAAGTGAAAAAGTATGGAAAAAATAGAAAAACTTTAAGAAAAAAAAATCAATTGTAATGTACCCACCCATTTCAGTGCACCTTGAATGGAAAATAAAAAAATGAAATCATTAATTCTTGCAGAAAACCAATTGTATGCTAATGGGAATTTATAAAAGCATTAAAAACGCAGTAATACACAAAGTGCAGAGTAAAAAAAAAACAAAAACTTGAAACAGTAAATACTTACATTGTCTATACATATGTAGAATATCAATCAACAGAGTTGCGGCAAAGAGTGATGTTCTAATTTGACAAAATACTCACTTTGCTGCTTGTTTGCAATTTTAATACATATATACGCACAGTCACTCAAATTTTTGTGCACATTTAATAACTATATGCAGAGCATTTAAACTTCCCAGCAAACATTCTCGGAGCACTCATTGTTTGGAGTTCGATATTGGCTCGAAATATGTGTATAAGCATTAAGCTTTTACGCATTAAGCTTTTGGAATTCAATATTACACCGAAATCTGTGGGAAAAATGAGTCTCAGAATTTTGGAGTCCGATATGAATCCGATATATACGAGAAATATGAGAACTTGTTTTATGATTTCTCTTTATTTGCTTTTTTAGGTTTTAAAATGATAAATGTAATTCATGGATGCTCTTTCGAAAAAGAGGAAGTATAAAGGTATCACTAAAGTTCAATATAATGTTGAATGCCCCAGTGTATATAGTATGGCATTGGATTGACTTTCAGGTTGATGTTAGGTTCGAATCCGGAGGAGAATACAAAATTGACAACAGCATAAAGCAAGTAGTGAAGGCGAATAAGGACTGGAAAACAGGAGAACAAGCGGGAGTGAAGTTGCCTTTGAAGCAAACTGGGTCAGTGGAAAGAAAATGCAAAAAAAATATTTTTTGGTTTTGCTAGTCCAAGCAGAAGGAAAAAAGAGTCATAAATATGAGTTCAATAGAAGTCTTTTATGACTCTTATTCAAGCGCATGTAATGTCTAAAATCAGACTCATATCGGGCAACCAACTTACAAACAGAAATAAATACATTTCGGCCGCCAAAATAGGCCAATAATGAGTGTAAACACACAGGTTAGGATCCCTTTCTGACTCTTTTATGACTCCGAATGTTTACTGGGAGAAAACGGAATTCAAATTCACTACCACTTTTCACAAGTCATTCGAGGAATCCGCCTGAGTAGGCGAGGTATGGGAAGGTTTAGATGTGAAAACTTTAACTCGGACTAAAAGGGTGGGTAAGAGTATTTTGAAACGCGCAAAATGTATTTAACTAGCCATGACTTGAAGTCAAAACGTAATAAAATTTTTTTTAAGGATTACAGTTACCAAAAAGTAATTTTCATAGCAAAATTTGATTTTGTATATTGACGCTTAAGAATATACTGCGTTAGAAATTTGAACCAACTGTACGCTTGTCGATACGAGGGTTGTGTGAGAAAGAAATTTTTGACTAAGAAATATTTTTTTCAGCAAAAATGCCTTTTTTGTTTTTCAACATAATCTCCTTTTAGCTCGATACACTTAGTCCAGCATTTTTCCTATTTTTCTATTCCTTCCAAAAAATAGGAATTTTCAAAGCTCTCAAAGTAGGCCTTTGTTTCTGCGAAGACCTCTTCATTTGACCCGAAAATCACCCACTTTGGGCTTTTTTGGAAAATGTATACCCGGAGAAACCCACTGCTTTAATTGTTCCTTTGTTTCTGGTGTGGTGTTATGGATCCAAGATTCATCTACGATAAAAAAATGCTGCAAAAATCGTTCGGGGTGCGACTGAACATCGTCAAACACTACTGTGAAATTGTCACACGATTACGCTTATTATCGTGTGTAAGCAATCGCGACAGCCATCGCGCGTATAGCTTTTTCATGCCTAAATATTCATGTAAGATGTGATGTATTGATTAAATTGAGATCCCTATGGTCTCAGCTATTTCATGCACTTTCATCATCCGATCGTCCAATATCTTTCCATGGATTTTATCGATGATTTCTGACGTGACTACTTCTTTAGGGCGACCTGAACGTTGGACATCACTTCTGCTAGTACGACCACAACGGAGTTCAGTAAACCACTTTTTAACCATTGAAAATGATGGAGTAGTGTGCCCATAGTATTTCTCAAGGCTTTTCTTGGTTTTATTCATGGATTTTTTACGAAAAAAAATAAAGCTTAATCAGTACACGGAATTCATCCTTTTCCATTTTCTGTCAAAACATGCGATGCTTTCGGCTTTAAATAGCTCTCAAATACAAACTAAATTGCAAAGGTTGCTCAAACTTCGTTTTTTAAAAGATGGTAGTTGATGTGGGCAGTCTTGAATTCAAGTTCAAAATGCCACCAACTTATCAAACAACCCTCGTATATATTAATTATTTTCCAAGTTATCTCTTATGTATGCACTACCAAATAAACACACTTACATACACATGTAACTGAGTACATATGTACATATGTATATGAAATGAGTAGCCACAAATAAATATTTCAATGTCAAGCAACAAACACAATACCATTCGATGAACAACGATTAACGAGTTCTTGTCGCCGCAGAATGCGCGATCATCAGCGTTTCATGTGGTTAGTCTGCAATTGTTAACTGGCTGCTGGCAGTTTGTTGGCGGTCTGTTGGCAAGTGCTGTCCTTCACAGCGCACTTTTGCAGAAGTTAAATTATAACACATTTATAGCTCTGCAAGTATTTCTTATTCTTCTTATTGCCAATTGATCTTGGACTGCTTTTAACTATACGCAAACCATTTGCGGTGATTTGCTCTAGAAACTGCTTGAAATCAGCAAACGATAGCTAAATAAGAAATGTATCATGCAATTACATACATACCTACGTGTATAAAAGCCAAATGTCTACTCTCGGTGCCCCTGGCATGTATGTACACATACACAATGCAGATGGCTGGACAACCAATTTTACGATCAATAAATGTGAACGCCATCCAATGGGGCTTTTTGTAGAAAACACATCGAAAAAGTGAATTGCTGCTGAAAAAAATACGGCAGTTATTAAAAAAGCTAATAGCTATTGAAGTAATAGCATTTAGATTTAAACTAACTTAGTTGCATTTGCATTGCTCGTCACTGTACATGTATAAATACATATACATCTGTATATCTGACTGTGTGAATAAATGTGTTACAATAAAACAATAAAAATAATAATAAAGTAAAATTTGTAACAACAAAAAACTAAAACAACTATAATATATATATGTAATTGTTGCCAATACCAAAGCTGTGACTATTTTTATACGATTAACTCGTAATGCTCGTGGCGCGCGATGGTTTCACATTGAACTTAACACTGAATAGCCTGGCGCATTCAGCTTCACAATTCTAAGTATGTACACACACGTATATATGTAACTGACCATATGTCCAAGCATTTTTGCAGTTTTTTTGTTTTTTTTTTTTGCAACCAAGTCTACACTTATTTTTATCTTAATACATTTAATGCTGCGCATAACTACCATCGTCTAGAAATATTCTCTGCAGTACATATATGCACATATTTACGTCAATATTTTTATGTAGTTTTATTTTTTATTACTTAGTTTTTTTTTAATTTTATTTTAGTGTTATTTTAATTTTTGTTGTTATATTGTGGACTGTATGTATCAATGTATGTATGCACATAGTTCTGTTTGTTGCAGTGTTACGAATCTGCTCTAGAATGAGGTCTCGGGCATGACATTGTACCTTGAAATTGAAAATGCTTGTCAAAATGAAATTGATGTTTGTTTCGCATTTTGTGCTACACACTCCTACATGTCCACATGCATACTTATATAAATATGTACATATACCCTGCAAAAAGTTCCCTAAGCAATAAGAAATTCGCTGGCAGCGCTGCTTGCTGTTATACGCTCATTTGCTCTGCTTCAAACATTTTAATACTTAATTTTGTGTTATGCGCAGTGTTGCCAGAATATTTTGAAGCTTATAGCTAAATAAAATAAAAAAATTGCTAAAAAATAGCTAAATAATTTTTTTCATAGCTAAAATAAATAGCCAAATGTTTTTTTTTCAAAAATAGCCAAATAATGATTTATTTAAAAAGACGTGACATAAAACAACTTCACATATATGAATATTTATATATGTATACATATATTATATTTTGGAGCCATACATATATTTGTTTGTATGTACTTATATATGTACGTCGCATAATAAAATTATTACAATGAAAAAAATCAATTCATTACATATGTATGTATGTATGTATGTACATTCAATTGCAGTATTAAAATAAATTATAATAGCGACCAGTTAATATTTAAACTTTAGTTAAAAGTTTGATTCAATAACATTTCAGAAATCATATCTTCTTCATTTAATTCACAGGTTGAATTATTATTAATTGAAGTCATTGCTTTAATAATATCGTTAGGAATTTTAAAGTTATTACAACATTTTTCAAGCCTTTTTAGACCATACCTAACAGTCAATAGAGAGTTTAACATAAATAATTGCATTCTATTTCTTTGCTTTGTTTTTATTACGTTCATAACAGAAAATCTACGTTCTATTTCTGTATTACTAAGCGGTAGGATTAGAAAATTAAACACAAAAGATTGTAGTTCTTCAAACGGATTTTCGTTAAGAGCATTTATAAGCTTTCTTACGTCTACCAAAAACTTTATTGTAGAGGTAGTTCCCTTCCATGGGTATGCGTGTAGTTTTCCATTGCATTTCTAAAATAGTGATTTCCTCCGTGTTAAAGTGATCCTTTTCATCCTTGAAAATGTCAAATATTTTTGGCTTATTTACAGAAAAAAATTCAATATTTTTTAAAGATTGAATATTCTGCGCTAAACGTTGGCGGAGTTGCTCAATTAACTTGATAATAAAGTTCTGAAAAATTTTACGAATACACCGTGAAAAGGACGGTTCAAATATCGCGTATGCCAATGGCCATTTGCGAATTCAAATAGCAAAATGGGCAACAACAAAATGTATGGCAGAGTTGCTTTTGCGCACTGCGAAAACCTTATAGCATCCAAGGCAGATCTAGGAAGGTAGGCTCGGTGGCGAATTCAGAAACTACTTTTTTATTTACACAGGTAGAGTGTAATGTCAAAATCAAAGCGAATTCACATCATGACCAATAGGAATGGGCGAGTCTCAAGCGAATTCAGATTTTAACCAAGGCGAATTATCATTTTGACATTACACTCTACCAATTACAATAACAAAATTCATGGGCAATTTCTGAATTCGCCACCGAGCCTACCTTCCTAGATCTGCCTTGATTGCATCAACCTTGCATATGAATGCACCAATAATCGATAAAATAAGGAAGGCATGCCAGACTATCAACTTGTGTATAGTTTGATAATCATAAGGATAAGTATACACTTTCAAGTTTTCATAAACTCGCAGATGACTCATTAGCTTAAAATGATAAACTGATTTGCAAAATAAAGAAATTAAGAAAAATAGCTAAAAATAGCTAAGCTATTAAAAAAAAAGCTAACAAAAATAGCTAATAGCTAAACGCAAATATCTCTAGCTAAACGCCAAAAGTTATAGCTAAATCTAGCTACAAAATAGCTAAAGTGGCAACACTGGTTATGCGCTCATATCTCAAATAGAGAGACAAGGATAGTGTTTTATGTGCAAACATGGCCAAAGAGAACACAATGTATGGCGAGCGTAAGCAATTTCGTACGTTCACACATTTTCGATTGCCGCTTAGAAACAATAGTATTTTTGAAATACATATCGACGCTTCCAAACAATACTGTACTAAGCAGAGTACATTCTCCCATTTTTGGTGTTTTCAAGTAGAACGTGTCTTAATTTGGATGCTGTCAAATTTTGGTATCAATCGGACAATCCAATCAAAAGTTATAAGCAAAAGTGTACATATAATACAACTCGAGATTATTACAGAATAAAAACTTTAAGAGCTTGCCATGAAAAACCACGTAGCAAATTTTTATTTTTTTTTTTGGAAGCGTCGATATTTAGTTTTCCTTCAACTGATATGTAAACAAACTTTTCGACCCTATGTATAATATATCTTTTTATTATTAAGTAAGCCGCGATGCTTAAATTGCGCAAAAAATTTGAATTATGCAGCTAAACGAAAAACGCGTTATCCCTTATTATAAGGTATTAAAACACCATAGAATGCCTTATATAAGAAATTATTCAGGCCTAATTTTCTATGGAGAATAAGCCTTATTAAAAGATATAAAAACTGCACATACGGCCTTATTATAAGTACGTATCTAGGTCAAAGCTTTTCCGCCATGGGAATAAGGTTTGCTCTCAGAGAGAGAGAGAGTGATACTTATAGCCTGATGGCGTCAATAGATTAATATCTGCCTTATTATAAGCATTTGTCCATACAACTTTTGTTCGCTTAGAATGTTTAGGCATTATTTCATAAGCCTTTATATCTTCTGGAATAAAGCTGAAATAAGACGTAAAGTTTTTGCACGGTATAGATGCAAACTAAGATAATTACAGACCTGTCAGTTGTCTGCATTAATACTTGTAGCCATACATAACTTAAATAGTTTTCAACACATTTCTTTTTTATTTAAGTATATTATTATTTTAAGTATTTAAACTGTTTTATTTCATTGCATATTGCTTTGTTGCTTTGTTACTTTGTTTCTTTGGTCAACACACATTTCATGTGAAAGCCTGCCAACATTTTAAATTAGCTATTCATCGTTGCTGCGGGTGTTATGGCATATAATGCTCAAGTAAGTTCATATAATATATATCTATGCATGCATGTAGTACAATTAGACAAATCGATTATGATATGACATCTCATTGCCACTAATAATGTAAAGTGCACGATTTATTAAGAATGGAATGCTTTGCTATGCATTTAATTGTGCATGCAACTAAACATAATTCAAATCTTTTTTTTTTTTTTTTTGAATATATAAATACATACATTAACAACATATACATATGTACATATGTATGTAGTATTATTCAATACTTTTGCTTTTCTTTTTATTTTAGCTATTTTGTTAATTCATATTTCTTCGCTTTGCCTTACATACCTTTCTAACACACATTTTAGGTTGGCCAATCGATCAATTGCATTGATGTGTCAAGCATCTTTGTTATGAATCCATATTAGTGTAACGAATCAATGCGCATTTGTCAGACATTGTCATATTGATTTGTAGATTTGCAGCGATAAGCTTTTCAACTGCTCTAGATATTTATCATAATTACAAGCAACAACACAAGCTCTAACGCAGGGCGACAGCCATTCGGCATTCTTGCTTGTCTGCTATTGATTGGGGACGCATAGAGTTTTTTTTGAACTCACCGCTTGCTTTAAGATTTTTCAAGTTGTTCTTTGATTGAATTATAATAAGCATAAAGCGCATTCAATAATTGGTAATAGCAACTAATCATTTAACAAGTATAAATCAATGATCTCGCACATAAATACTTCCATTAACTGAATAGGCTGTCCACAAGTTCACGCCCTCGTTAAGTAAAGGGCCGAATGGCTATTTAGAGTAAAGTATATAGTTAATTTTGGCTACTTCCTATTTGAACTGATTAATAAAAGAACTACAAAGTAAATTGCAAATGCTTAAAATAGTCTAAAACAAACTAATTAATAGCCACCCGCAAATTTGGCACACTCCCGTGTATTAGCTTGAGCATTTTCTTGAATGAAAAATGAATTTGAAACGTATTTAAAATGCTTTGCCTGCATAGTGGATAAGCTCTGAAAATGACATTATTACACTTTGTAATGTTTTAAAACGTAGCTAAAAATAAATTCTTAAAGTGTACAGTAAAATACAGAGAAACAGATTCAAGTTCAATTAAGTCACAGTAATTTTTTTTTGTTGAATTATTTAATGAAGGCAAATCCGTGTGTGGTTTTTTCGCGTCTGATATCATCACACAACACCTAATAGCTACAAAAAAAAAAATTGCTTCTAAGTTGATTCGCGACAGTTAATAATAATAATACAATAATACAACTCTGACGAGTTTTATGGCCGAGCTTCTCTCCCAATTCGAGGTGTGCTCCTTTTTGTTTTTCCTACTAATTGGGTGGACCTACAGTTTTATGCCGGCTCCGAACGGCGAATGCATTTTTTGTGAGAAGCTTTTTCATGGCAGAAACACTCGCGGAGGGTATGCCGCCCACTGCCGAGAGGTGACCGCTGCTCTTAAAAAACCCAATAATTGGATTTTTACTAATTAGAAAAATTTGTTTGGCTCGGACCGTGGTTTGAACCCGAGACCTCTGGCATAGCAGGCGAGCACTCTACCCACTGCACCACAGCGGCGACATTTACAAATGCATAAAAGAGACTTGACTTGCAATCAACAAATCTTTATAATTTGAATTGTATACACTAATTAATAATTACCATTGATTGGTTTAAGGTTGTGTGTTTAAGTCTAGATAACGGTAAAAGTTATTAATTATTAAAAAATAAGTTACTAAATTAGGAAGATGAAAATTAATTATACAGCTGTTAATTGTTTACAGTGTAAAATGCTTTCGCTGCAATTTTTTAAATTCTTAACGAAATACCGCTGAATTTTGGATAAACAAATAAATCAAAATAATAAATAAACCTGTATTAATTACAGTACACATTTTATGACAGAAACACACTTTGTTACTTTTTAATTGTTTATATATTGATGTATTTAGCATGTGACGACAATTCTACAACTCGTCTTCTTTGTTGTGAAGCGCTTTTATATTTTTAAAACAAACAAGAATTATTGCTTATTTTTTTTTTGCGATAAACAAACAAATTTGTTTATAAACGAATATATACGTACATATGTGTGTATGTATGTGTGTATGTATGTATGTTTGTATGTATGTATGTTTGTATGTATGTATGTATGTATGTATGTATGTATGTATGTATGTATGCATTAAAATCAACTTGCGGGCTTGTGCCTCGAATTTGTTCTTTTTTTTTTGTTAGTTTTCCTAACCTTCAGGTATGGCATTTTATCTGATTTATAATCAAAAATCTATTACTAGCATTGTGTTTACTAAGTATTATTAACTAAATAGCAAACTGAGCAAGAATCAGTGTTGCCAGAACTTTTCCAGAGTTCCAGCTAGATTCTCAAAAAAAAAAGCTAGAAAAAGCTAAGAAAAATTGTTTCACACATAAAAAAAAACATTTAAAGCTAAAAAAAGAAGCTAAAAAAAAAATACGAAATTACCTAGTAGAACTTGGAGCGAGATCTCCCCAAGCGAGAGCAGAAGAGTACTCTATTTGATATCCTTTCCGAGCAATATCAAAATTGTTTCAGTTTTGTTTTATTTTGTTTGTGTTTATTACTTCCCTTCCTAGTACATAGTTACAATGTTAAAAGCGAATATAAAAAATTGTATGCTTATACACGAAGTATAGGGAGTAATGGAGTATCTATTAACAAGTACTCCCGGATTAATAAAACGATGATCCCAAGTCCTACTGCGTATTTTAATGCTTTATTAATAGGTGATTTCCCGTGGCAGTGATCCGGACAAAAAATTTGCAAGCCACTGCAACAACAATTTTTTGATCCTGATGTTTATCTGGATCAAAAAATCTATTACAATCTATACGGACCCGAAATGGATCTAGATAAACATCAGGATCACAAAATTGTTGTTCCATTTGCACGCAAAATTTTTATGCGGATCTGGAGGCGAACTCGCCTATTGTGTTTTCAAAACATACATAAATTCAAGGCCAATTTAACAGGTCGGTTCAAGATACATACACACATACACGCCGTGACCTTAATGTCGAACTCTCGTGACCGAGATGTCAAAACTATAAGGAAGACGAAATAATTTGACATTCAGCTCACGGGCGAATGATGGATAAACTCAGAGAATGAAGAATTTGACGAATTGTAAACACGAATGCATGTAAAGAATATGCAGAAGTAAACAAATTGGATAGGTGCTGAAGAAGAACAAGAAGTCAGCTGATCTGAAGAACCGACCTGTTTAGTGGAGCCTGCATAAGTTATTTATTTTCATATACTATGTATATGCAAATTTGTACTTCAGTGTCAATAAAAATAACGAAATGTTAAAAAAAATGTTTTACATTCAAATAATGGTAACTATGATGACTGTATGTATGTATATGAGCAGCAAGCAGCGCTCATTTTTTGGGGAGTTTTAGCAAATAAAAAAGCTAGAAAAAAAAGCCAAAGCTAAATCAGAATTTTTCCAGCTAAAAGACAAGAAAAAAAGCTAAATCTAGCTTGAAAAAAGCTAGAATGGCAACGCTGGCAAGAATTGCTTTTGTAAGCTAATTCAAATTAAAGTATGTACTCTAAAATTATTACAAAAGACTTAAGACACGAACTTGACAATAGCCTTAACAAACATAAATCATACATACATATTTCATTCTTCTTTTTTTACTAATCGACTTGTTTGTTTAGGTATAATGCAGGATCCACCTATACAGGTCGGCTCTTTAGATCAGATGACTTCTTCTTCTTCTTCCACAGCTATCCAATTTCTCTACTTCTGCATATTCTATAGATACATTCGTGTTTACTATTGGTCAAATTCTTCGTTCTCTGAGTTTCTCCATGATTCGCTCGTGAGCTGAATGTCAAATTATTTCGTTCTCCTTTCTGTTCTGACATTCCGTTTGACATTCAGCTCACGGAATGTTTGTGTTATGTATCATGGACCGACCTGTTAATTGGATCATGGTATAATGCATAGCTACCAAGAATTAGACAATTTTTTTATTTCCCACTAAAATCACATTTGGATAGCAAACATTTTATAATTTATCAGTATCATAAATATATTATATACATATATATGAGACGGCCTCATATATATGAGACGGCCTCAGGGTAAACAGGATAAAGAATCACAACGTTGTGCGACGTATCGAAAAGGCCCTTCACTACAGGGAGTGCGATAGATGTCTTTCTTGATATTTCGGGTGCCTTTAGTAACGTCTCTGCTGCGGCGCTCTTGGAGGAGCTCGAATGTTTCGAAATACCCCCAAACATTCAACGCTGTATCGAAGACCTTTGGAGTTGTCGGACGGTGACGGGTGGGTGAGGCCTTTCGACGATGTCAAGGAGGGTACATAGTGACACCCCACAATGGCGAGTATTCTCGCCCCTGTTGTGGAGTCTAGTGGTCAACAAAAAATACGCTTCACAAATACACAAATTACTCTACGGAAAATACACAAAATGCTACAATTTGCGAAGCTTTGCATTTTCAGTTTAGTATAACGCCTGCAATACGATGTTGGTAATACTAAGCACCATATGTGGTCTATGTGAAGGATCACTGTATCCGGCCAACCTAGCCTAACCTAACCTAGTAGTGTCTGTGTGTATGTTCGTAGTGAGGAGTGCTGCATTTGCTAGCTTACTTTGTCCCTAAAACCCAAAGCAAGCCAGTACACACTTGTCAAAGAACAGCAAATTTAATGAAAATACATGCCTTTCATCGCCTGTCAGTTCAAGTGGCTGAAATGAAGTACTAATGCCAACACCACCACCACTACTACTAGCACCACAAATTCAGCACCATTAACTTCGTTTGCAAGTTTTGCTTGCTCTCAGCATTTAATTTTAGCTAACTAATCAACAATCAAGTGCCACAATTTGGTCACCTTCCGCACCTTCCATAATAAGCCACACCAAATTTTGTATTGTTTATGGCAACAAAGCCAGATATTACACACATACATACATATGCCAACTTTATATCATTGGTAATGCGCTAATATGAGCATAAATACGTATATACATAGATACATACAGACATACGAATTTAAAAATGTGTGAATGACTGGTTTTAAATTTGCTTTCATATTGCATTTAACACATTTGGCTGCAACTAATTTGAGTCAATCAAAACTAATGAAAATTATATCATTTCGAACAAAAAGCCAGGAAAAAGAGTACGTGAATAGCTCAAGTATACAATTAATAAGTGTGTGTTATAAAACATAAATGTACATACACACATGTATAAAATTCATTTGATAATTTGTTTATATTTATGTTCATACTATATAATTGCACCAAAAATGTAGAGCAATAATGTACTGCAATATTAACCAAAATTTAATTTTTAGCTTTTGCACGCAACCATTTTAATTAACAAAAATAACAACATATCAAGCCAAACATAATAATTTTTAATTGCATAAATACACAAATAATTCGCATTCTAAATTTTGGTACAATTGATAAAAAATATAAATTTAAGTGTGCAATCCAATAGAATCGACATTGAGGCAGTATGTAGTTGGTTACCAAAAAAATTTAATGGAATAATGATTGCGCTGCTAGCAAACCTGCAATATGTATTAAAAATAACTCACTAGGGTGCAGTGAAATAACGCCCGTGGAATTAACGCCCGCGGGCGTTATTTCCCAAAAAAAAAGGAAATAACACCCGCGGGCATTTTTTCCTTTCTTGAAAAAGAAATAATTCCCGCGGGCGATATTACGTTTGATCCACGGGCTTTATTTCTCTTTCGGAAGGGCAATTAAGCCCGCAGACGGGCTTTTTTTTTAAATATGGTCTATTAGGGAAAAAGCGCCGCAGGCGAAAAATTGGAATAAAAAATCGCGCGATTTTTAATTCCAATTTTTTGTTTTTTTTTTAAATATGGTGTATTATTATTGGAAAAAGCGCCGCAGGCGAAAAATTGGAATTAAAAATCGCGCGATTTTTAATTCCAATTTTTCAATTCTTTCAATTTTTTTTAAATCCCCTTCTAAATATTCAAATACTCAATCAAAATAAACAAAGCTTCAGTAAATTTCTATAATCATTTATTAGTAACAATTTTCAAGGTATCTAAGAAAGTAAATATTTAAATACGCAATCAAAGTAAACAAAACTTCATTACATACATATTGGCACTTTCAGACCACAATCTAAACAAATACTCATATAGAGTTTTCAACAATTTGACGACAAACCGGGCACAAAATATCTCTATTGCCATTTACGATTGCAACCTTACTGTGCTCTCAAAAGCAATCCGCACACAATTTAAAGTGATTGCATGGGCTTAAGGGAACATCGCGTGGCTTGGTAAAACAAATAACACACAACAAATGCTTTGACTCTCGCAAAAATTGTCCGCCGTTTCTTCATAGTCAGAACAATCCATTTCGGATACATCAATGTCTTCTGTGTCACATGTCTTATTTTCGGGATTACTCATTTGATTCGCCTGCGGCGCTTTTTCTAATACTAATACACCATATTAAAAAAAAAAACGAAAAATTGGAATTAAAAATCGCGCGATTTTTTATTCCAATTTTTCGCCTGCGGCGCTTTTTCCACTAATACACCATATTTAAAAAAAAACCCAGTCTGCGGGCTTAATTGCCCTTTCGAAAGGGAAATAAAGCCCACATCGCCGAATAGAGCGGGCGGGCGTTCTTTCCCTTTCTGAGTGGGAATAACAACACTTAAATATTATGTAATATTTTTATTTTTATTTTTTTGCTTAAATTATCTAATATACCTATTTATCTCCCAAAATTGAGCAGTAGATACACCGCGCAACATGTTGATAGCAACATTATTGCTGCACGTGATGTCTTAAGCATAGTGAAACTGCTGAGGCGATGCTCCAAATTTTTATTTTTACATTTGCAAATGTAAAAATGGCAAGCTTAAAGTAGTGATGGGCGAGTCCGAGATGTTTAGACAATCGAGAGAATCGCCATCGTTGCAAAATCACAATCGAGTCAAAAGTTGACTCGCTCCTCGACTACACAATCGAGATGTTTTTGCGATTGTTCCGAGTCGGCGAGTCGGAGGTTGTTTCGATGACATCTCGACTACACAAGCGAGATGTTTTTGCGATTGTTCCGAGTCGGCGAGTCGTAGGTTGTTTCGATGACATCTCGACTACACAAGCGAGATGTTTTTGCGATTGTTCCGAGTCGGCGGGCCGGCTGTTGTTTTGATGATATGTTTTAGTTGATAAAATAAACTGAATGAGGTTTGTTGATAAAGAAAGTAGGATTTTTAATGGAAGTGAGGCAAATACATAAATAAATTAACCAAATTGAAAAATATGGGCTTTGTTCAGAAACTCAGTTTGAAGCGCAATCTGCTTTTGTAGTAGAAGCAGAGCGTTCATAAACGTAAATTTTGCATGAAGCGTTGCTCATCACAATCATCAAAAAAATAATTACTGCCGCTGTTGCGTTTCATGCTGTGTTTCTGAACATAGCCATGCTATACATAGACGCTGCATTATTGCAATCACAACTAAACAGTGTCGTGCATAATAATAATAATTAATTATTTAAACATTAATAAATTTTCTGAAGTGAGACGCTTATGAAACAAATGAATTTTACGAGTACCAACAACGGCAATAGATTTGTACCACTCTGTATGTTTTGTAAAGCAATTTTAATATTCAAGCGGCAACAATTATTATGTATTTTTTGCAGCGAGTGTGAGATGTTGTAGGGTTGCTTTGAAAACGAGAGGAATCGTTGGCGAGTCCGAGATGTTTTAGCGATTGTTTCGACTGACGGCCATTTACGACTTGACTCGAATACGAATGAAAACCATCGAGAGCATTCGAGATGTTTCAACAATCGAGAGAATCGAATAAAACATCTCGGACTCGCCCATCACTAGCTTAAAGCCTAGTACTGAGTTCACAGCCGTGAAATTTCGCCAGCAACATGCATTTATTTTGCTGTGAAATGTTTCAAGAAATTTTTTTTTGTCAAATGAGAATAAATGCCAAAACGAAAACTGAGCAAATGTAAAAAGAAAAATTTGGAGCATCGCCGCAGAACCAACTTTCAAATTTTGGCCAATAAAAAAATTTTATACAAAATATAAATTTAAATTTCAACAAATATCACTTTTTACTCGAAAATAAATAGCATTGTATATTTTAATTGTCGTGAAAAAATGTTGTTGGCATGATGTTGCTAGCATGTTGCGCAACGTTTTCACGGCAGGAACTCAGTACAACTTTGTCGTGAAATATCTGTGAAATTTCACACATGTTTCACAACCAGTTTTTTGTATGGATTTTGACAGCAGTTTCACGTGAAACTCGAACTCAGTACTATGCTTAAAACGGCATGCCATTGTCCCACAGCGCCATTTATCGTAAGTTTTATGTAAAAATCAGAAATTAATTCCTTGATCCAAAAATAGCAATTTAACATATATAGCGCAAACAATTCTTTCATTTTATCAAGCTATTATCAATTTTAACTATGCATAGGGTTGCCAACTTCAAATTTAATTAAAAATGAAACCAGATCTTTTGATATGAGGGGCATAAAGTTTCCCTTTTCTTTTGGTTTCATCAATTACGTAGAATCTTGTTGCACAGTGTTATTAGTGCCGATATGACGGTTTATTTATACCTTTCATGAGAATGAAATGTTATTATAACTTTATGCCGAAATACAAATCTTAAAAGTACCACAAGGAGGCGTGACAGACCCACCAAAATATATACAAATATATGATCAGGATCATGAGCTGCGTCGATGAAGCCATGTTCGTCTGTCCTTTCTCCGTCTCTTCTTCTGTCCGTATGTTTGAATGCAAACTATTCCCTTAGTTTTTGAGATATAATATCAGATATAGACATAATGAGGTTTAACTACTCCAATTAAACGGCTAAGGACATACAACTTTGTGGTGTTTTTACCTATATGGACCTAAACCGTTGTACCATAAGAAAACTAGCACTTTTAAAATTTCTTTCCTAGAATTTCTTTGGTACGACGAAACGATGTTACTGTGAACTATCAAGGTCAAAATATTTGTAAATTAAACAAGATCAGATGCATTCTTGAAAGGTAAATATGAAGTCTTCGGTATGGCCGAAGACAGCCGCGCTCTTACTTGTTTATAATTAAATTTGCAGTCATCATCATTTTTCCATTTATGAGATAGCAAAATGAAATTACTTTTTATAGAATATTAATCATTGTTTGGGATAGAATAAAAGATTTCAATAAATAAGTAATCGTTTTCACTTAGCTTAATTTCTTCACTTAGCTTAACTTACTTACTTACCTTAACTTACTTACTGTTACTTAACCTAAATTAAGCTGCCTTATGCATTTATTTACCAAATTCAACTAAAAAGCACACTGACGTTTCATAAATTCAATTAACTTGCTTGGCAATTATTAAAGGCTATTTCTAGCAGTGATATTCTGCAATTATCAGCTTATCAGCATTTGTGTAGACATCAACTCAGCGCTGATGATCGAATTAATCAAAGCAACTCAACAATAACAATAAAGCAAGCTGTGCTGTGAGCAGAATTGTGCCGAGGCATAAGTGGAATACAGTAATACTTTTGAATCTTAACAACAACACAACGCACTCGACTATGTACATTGAGCGCAAATTATTGCTTGTAGGCGCGTCCATAGTCGCCCATAGTGGCAATCATTACCAGGTGGCAAATTGCAATTTACTTGTATGTACATTAGGCCGTCTTGCCTTATATGGACCAAAAAAAAAGTCCATCGTAACCCCCCCCCCCCCCCCCCCCCCATATGATTTCTCTTTCGAAAACATTTCTGGAAAAAATTTTTATTTTTTTTTGGGACGCCGCTAGATGTCGCTAAAATTCATTTTTTCATATCTTCGGTATTTATGGTCGGATGCCTAAGTTTGATACACCAGTCTCTTTGGCGTGAGAGGAGGGTTTCCACTTTCTAATTGCATTAATTCTATGTGCGCCATTGAGGTCACTTCCACCCAGTACTTAGTGTATACCACCTTAATGTAACTTTTTTTCCGGAATGGTAAACGTCGTTAAAAAGTATTAATCTTTTGCAAAAGAATTATTTCGATCGAGTCAGTAGAACCGGAAATAAATCACATTTAACATTCCGAGGAGTATTAGTTTTTCGCTTCCTGTGGTCTTTTAGGTTCATTTTACAAAGATTTTTTCTGAAGGGATTCCTACTGAAATTTTATGACGAATAATTTTCTAGAACATTTTTACACCCCCACCCAGTATGGAAGTGACCCCAATGGCGTACATAGGGTTAATACAATTATGAATTAGAAACCCTCCTCTAAAGCCAAAGAGATTGGTGCATCAAACTTAGGGATCGGACCATAAATACCGAAGATATGAAAAAATGAATTTTAGCGACACCTAGCGGCGTCCAAAAAAAAATAAAAAATTTTTCCAGAAATATTTTCGAAGAAGAAATAATATGGGGGAGCCTACGGCGAACTTTTTTTTCGCGATACGCTCTAATGTACATATGTTGTGTTAACATTACGTTGCACAATTTTCAAGTTCATATCAATAAAATAGTAGTGCACATTATACATTATTAACATTACTTAATTATTTTATGTTACAGATTTATTATTTTTTTTAATGAAATTATGTATGTATGTACTTACATAGGTGGCGCTAAAGGCAACGCCTGTGTTTCACAATTTGATTTTGATTTACAAACAACCAATACATTGGTATGCATAGGTACAATCAAGCTAAAGAAAAACAAAGCTAAAATTGGTATAAATGCAATGCGCGTGACTCAATATTACAAATACGTGCATACATATGTACATATGTTTGTTAATAGAAATATTCAAAGATCGATCTGTATTCGCATTGAAAATATGTATTTCATTGTTGTATCGTTCAATTAAAATGCGTGTTCTATTGCTATAGCAAATGCGTTGAAAGCCATTGATTGCCGAGAGACCCAACTTGCCTCGTGTGGCCATAAGGTCTTTTGGGTTTGGCCAACAACATAATAGAGTGTCAAATCTATTTGTAAATTTGATTAGCAATAACAATAGAATCCTTGAACGAGCAACAAATGCATGTTGAACAAAAGCAACCAAATATCTGAAATAGGTGCATAACTGAAGCTTTGATGAATTTGTGACAGGTAGCGCCCATATAAAGTTTTGTACCCATGACTACGAGGGTTGTTTTATAAATTTAACAAAAGGGATTCAAGTTATGCGATTAGTTAAACCATGTTAAGTTTGTTTGCTAATACGATTTTTGCAATGCAAAACTCTAAAACAAATTTCAAATTATAAAAGAAAAAATAGCAAAATTGAAAGTTCATTTAAGCAATTGATTGCGCGCTCAAAAAAAAAAAAAACAAGTAAGGAAGCCTAAGTTCGAGTGGAATCGAACATTAGATACTCAGCTGTATGCTTTCATTTTTTATTTGCGTTTGTTCGATATAGGGTGTATTTTATATGAAACGAGTGCTGCATAAACAGGGCGCAGCCACGCCCATTTTTAAAATTTGTATCAATCATCCAAATAAGCATGTAAATATTATTGTTAGTGCAAAATTGCATCCCTCTATGACTTTTAGTTACAAAGACTTCACGTTACAAATTCCAAAAGGGTTTTCCAGAAATATCTTTGTTAAAAAGTAGGCGTGGTCATAAACCGATTTCAATACATTTTTGCGGGTCTATTAACACATATTATAAAAGTGCATAAACCAAGTTTCGTCATAATATCTCAGTTATTTGTCGAGTAATAGGCTCGTATATTCCTTTGTCTAAAAAGAGGCGGTGCCACGCCCATTTTATAAACTTTTTTTATTTTTTGTTTCCGGTTTATTGTAGAACTCATGTCACAAAATTTCAATGAATTATCTTTATATTTCACAGAGATATCGCTAAAATGATTTTATTAGGTCACTTTATAATACCCATATATAAAAGTGGGCGTGGTCGTCAACCGATTTTGGTAATTTTTCGTCCACACATTTGGCTAAGTAAATATAGCTCGCGTACCAAATTTCATCGATATATCTTCAACGGTTTCTGAGTTATGACATATAAAACTTTCAATGTTTGCCCCTTAATAAGTGGGCGTGGCACCGCCCATTTGCCAAAATTTTTGTACTTTTTGTTTTATGTCCGTAGTTGGACTCCTGCCACAAAATTTCAGTGATAGATCTTTATATTTGACAGAGATATCGCTTAAAATGGTTTTATTAGGTCACTTTATAATACCCATATATAAAAGTGGGCGTGGCCGTCAACCGATTTTGATAATTTTCTGTCGAAACATTTGTCTAAGTAAGCAAATTACGCATATTAAATTTCATCGATATATCTTCAACGGTTTCTGAGTTATGACATATAAAACTTTCAATGTTTGACCCTTAATAAGTGGGCGTGGCACCGCCCATTTTCCAAAACTTCAT
This sequence comes from Urophora cardui, assembly GCA_960531455.1. Taxonomy (NCBI): domain Eukaryota; kingdom Metazoa; phylum Arthropoda; class Insecta; order Diptera; family Tephritidae; genus Urophora; species Urophora cardui. Next base: position 155,557,318 of record OY482671.1, on the reverse strand, counting down.
CAAATTTCTTCCTAGGGGCCTGAGCTCAACACGTGGGTAAAATTTCATCGCTCCAGCTATATTAGTGACTGAGATACCAAATTTCCGATTTTTTCTATATAGGAAAAGTGGGCGTGGTCATGGTCCGATTTCGCCCATTTTCAATACCAACCGTCCCAGTCTCGATACCAACTTGCATTTCAAATTTCATCAAAATATCTCAATTTTTACGCGAGTTATCGTGCGTACGGACGGACGGACGGACATGGCTCAATCGATTTCTCTTTTCACCCTGATCATTTTGATATATATAAGTCCATATCTATCTCGATTATTTCATTATGTTACAATCCACCGTTATGAAATCAAAATTATAATACTCTGTGTACTAGTACAGCTGAGTATAACAACAAAAAACGCTCAAAAGCAAGCTTTTGATTAAAATGTAAAGTCAAAAAATATGTAATAATTTGCGCGCATATTTAATAATATCGGAAATTGTGCAATGCAAATGCCTGAATAGATCAAAATAAAATAGAGAGATAAGCGAAAATGCTCAAAGCCACTAAAACTAAATCAAATTTCGCATTTCATTTATTCGCATTGCACATTTTTTATTTATTTTTTTTTTTATACCTTTCATGAGAATGAAATGGTATTATAACTTTGTGCCGAAAATAAAATCTTGAAAGTACTAGAAGGAGGCGTGACAGACCCATCAATATATATACCGATATAATCAGAATCATGAGCTGAGTCGTTTAAGCCATGTCCGTCTGTCCGTCCGTCCGTCCGTCCGTCCGTCTGTGTGAACGCAAACTAGTCCCTCAGTTTTTGAGATATTTGATTGAAATTTGGAACACGGGTGACTTTTGGTGCTCAATCGATCATTTGTCGGAATTGGCCGAATCGGACCACTATAGCATATAGCTGTCATACAACCGATTGTTCAGATATACACATTTTGGGGTATAACTTCTCCCTTTTTACAGTTAAGGACACGAAACTTTGGGGTATTTGTACCCATATTGACCCAAAGAAGGTTACCGAAAATTATCAAGATCGGACCACTATAACATATAGCTGCCATACAACAGATTGTTCAGATATACACATTTTGGGGTATAACTTCTCCCTTTTTACAGTTAAGGACACGAAACTTTGGGGTATTTGTACCCATATTGACCCAAAGAAAGTTACCGAAAATTGTCAAGATCAGACCACTATAACATATAGCTCCCATACAACCGATTGTTCAGATATACACATTTTGGGGTATAACTTCTCCCTTTTTACAGTTAAGGAAACGAAACTTTGGGGTATTTGTACCCATATTGACCCAAAGAAAGTTACCGAAAATTGTCAAGATCAGACCACTATAACATATAGCTCCCATACAACCGATTGTTCAGATATACACATTTTGTCGTATAACTCCTCCATTTAAATAGCCCAGACACCATTTTTTCTAATAAATCGTTCCATAAATAACCTACAAAATTGAAATTATAAATTATACTAAATCAGGCTACGTACAACATACATACATAGGTAGCTTTTCATTTCCCCACTCATGAAAGGTATGAAGTCTTCGGTACGGCCGAAGACAGCCGCGCTCTTACTTGTTTATTTTTATTTTTTTCTTTTATTTGTTTATTTTTTTATTTTTTTAGTTATTTCTTTATTTCTTTATTTTTTATTTTATTTTTTTCTTTTAATTGTTTATTTTTTTAGTTATTTCTTTATTTTCTTATTTTTTTATTTATATCATTTTTTTCAACTGACCGCTTGCTGCCCATTGTATGTACTTTTGTCCATAAGAACAGATACACTTTACATTCGATTTAATGTTGTATTGAGCAATATTGGGCTGTGCTGTGCTGCACCACAATTGCCTTGAGCGTTCATGTCGCCGGCACGCACACACACACACAAACAAACAATCATACAAGCCCACCGACAAGACAAAAACAAAACTACGTGTATAACAACAAAAAAAAAAGGCAAAACAATAATAGCGACGCCTTTGTGTGACCTCCTGAACTGCTCTACATTAATTCACCAGCCCCTTCTTTGTAGGTAAGTACTACGCGCTCACTCACAGCTTGCACCTTCAGCTGAAACTTCGTTAAGATTGTCCTCGTTGCCTTTTAAAACAATGACTATCTTAGATGAAATTAGTTTTGCTGGCATTTGTTTTTTTTTTCATTTATTTATTTTTTTCTTCACTGCTTTGTTGTTTCTCTTTATCCGGTTAAGGCTAAGTGGTGCTTTGCTTTGATTGGCGTTAATATTTAGATTAATTTTGCTTTTGTTTTTCATTTGCTTGGTTTCTGCGCACATTATATACAGATTTTATTCAAACTTCTTTTTTTGAAAGCCAAAAGCTCGTGGAATGCGAGATTTCAGTGTTGATTGTGTTACCTTTCCGTTTCACTCATATCTCTGAAATACAGCGAAAAGTCGTCTATTCCCAGCAAACATTCTCTGAGCGCTCATAATTTGGAGTTCGATATTAGTGCCAAATATGTGTATAATATGAGCTTTAAGCTTTTGGAAACATATATCAGACTGAAATATGTGCGAAAAATTAGCCTCAGAATTTTGGAGTCCGATATGAATCCGAAATATGTGTGAAATATGAGCTTAAGAATTTTTTTATATTTTAAAATTATAATTGTAATTCATAGATGCTCTTTAGAAATAGAGAAGTATAAAAGTAACACTAAAGTTCAATATAATATTGAATGTCCCATTATGTATATGATGAAATTGGATTGAATTTCAGGTTGACCTCAGGTTCGAATCCGGAGGAGAACACCAAATAGACAACACTATGAAGGAAGCGGTGCAGAGGAATAAGGACTGGAAAAGAGGAGAACAAGCAGAGGGGGAAAGGGGGTGGGGGCGGTGGTGAAGCTGCATTTGAAGAGAATTGGGTTAGGGGAAATAAAATGAAAATAAAAATATTTTTTGGTTTTGCTAATCATAGAAGAAGGAAAAAAGAGTCATAAATATGAGTCCAATAGGAGTCTTTTATGATCCTTATTCAGACTCATATTATGTATGAAATTAGGATCCTAAAAAAAGGAAAAAGGAGTCATATACATGAGTACAATAAGAGTATTTTATGAGTCTTATTCAGACTCTTGTGATGTGTGAAATTAGGCTCATATCGGGCGACCGACCATCTTGAAAACAGAAATACATAAATACATTTCGGACTCCAAATGAGCTAATAATGAGCGTTTTAGGATTCCTTTGACTCTTTTATGACTCCGAATATTTGCTTGGTAGTTTATAATTGCCACTGTTTTGAATTTTTCCAATAAGCAAGGGACTGAGTTCATTGCAATTTCTGACTGGAAATGTTCCATTCTCAGTTGGACTTCTCGGTTGGAACGAAGAATAACGTACTTTCCAGATCAATGAACGATTGAGAGCTATGTATTTTATATTCAGGTCTGTTTATAATATAAACTTTATACTATGATAGAGTGAAATTTGGCAAAAATTTTTGTATGGTATTTCTGTTATTTTTTTTTATCGTAAAAATTCTGCGCTAACTTTAAAATAGAGCAACAATAAATTTTAATTTAAACATACATATTGATTTAGCAGCCACTGACAGCACTTAGCACTACTTTTATCACTTAACCAGAAAATTGCGTTAAAAAAGCGAAATTCATGCCAAGGCCGCGTGTCAAACAACTATAATTAAAACAAAGTAAACCGCAAATGTCACAAAAAAAATAACAAACAAAAAAAAAGCAAAAAAAAGTGGCTTTAAATGGAGAGCTATGCACTTGTAATAGACCAACTTTAAAAGATATACATTCACATAAGTATCTACCTAATAGATGGAAAAAGCTGTCGTCAACAAGCTGTTCAGCATTAAATATGAGCTGTAACTATTTGAGTGCTCGTAATCTGCATCCAAGACACTTAACACTCGCACTTCAAACTACATTAATCACAAAAACACAAACAAACAAACTTTGAAAACAAAAGAAAAAAAAATAATAGAAAATGCGTTATAAACACATTAAATTCACTTAATCAGCTAATAAAAGTGCGATATTTGGATAATTTAGTTCAAATGTGACAAAAAAAGAAAAAAAAAACAAAAAACTGTTAATTCGGCGGCACTTAAAAGGGCAAAAAGAGAAACAAAGCTTGTCATAAAATGCCCAAAGTAGCAGTCAAATAATGCAGGTCTCTAATTTCGTTGTAAGTGTTACTAAACAACAAATACGTGAATAATTACAAACAAATGTACATATGTATGTACATATGTGCATTTGAAGCACAGCCCGAATATGTGCGCAAAAACGTGAATATTATTATGTCTTGTTTATACCCTAATAGAGCCGTAATGATTAGCTAATAAAAATTTGGACTCTAGGCATATTAGTATGCAACAACAGTGAATATGTATGGCATAACAATATACATATTTTTTTTGCACAAAATTAAACTGGTTGTTCAACTTTACCTATGTATATACATATGTCTTCGGCTTAATCGTAACGACCATTGACTTCATTCACTTTTTTTTAAAAAATGAAAAATAAATTTCCTATGGCTTTTCATTTAACTACTTCCGTCCGCTAATTTTTCTATACACGAAAATGCCATAATTTTGTCCAGCTAGAAGCTTTGTTTAATTAAAAATGGAAGGTAAAAGGCATTATTTACTTATATATCTTTTATTATGTTCAGACATGTCATCGAAGTAATTGAGTAAAGTTTGTTGTAAATTGTATCACTGGCATTTGTTGTTCACACACACATATAAAATTGGCGTTTTCGATTCGCCATCAGACAAGCGAGGTCGGATCGAACATAAATGTTTGAACCCATAATGAGTAGTACCCATACTCGCTAACTAGTCGATCAAAATTTCCCTCTGCTCACTACCATTCTCATATAAATTTGGCATAGAGAAATTTATAGCAAGCAGAGAAATTGTAAATCGAAAGCGGCTTTTATGTGTAAATATAACTAGTATTCCCGTGGTCGTAAATTCGATCAATTAGACCTTTTGTCACATTTGAATTTTTTTTGCAATTTTAAATTTGAAAAATTCTGAGTAAGTTTGTTCCAGCTTCCGCGTTTTATTTCATGATGATCAAGAGACTTCTCCTGAAAAATCGCAGAATATAAATCAGCTTAAAGTCCATTGTTTCTTTATACTAAAATATAAAATAAAGCATATAGTTACTGTTTATTTTGTCGGAGGAGGTATAGTGCAATTTTATGTCGATAATTATCTAACATGTTCTAACCCTTTAGCGACCTCGAAAATTCCATTTTGCGTTTCCTTTTTCCCTTTATCTTTTTATTTTCCGCACACTTTCCTCTTACTTTTTACTGTTTCGTTTCCTTCCTTCGCCATTTCCGTCCCTATCACTTACCCCTTCTTCTCATTTCCTTTCATTTCCTATCCTATCCTATCCTATCCTATCCTATCCTATCCTATCCTATCCTATCCTATCCTATCCTATCCTATCCTATCCTATCATATCCTATCCTATCCTATCCTATCCTATCCTATCCTATCCTATCCTATCTTATCCTATCCTATCCTATCCTATCCTATCCTATCCTATCCTATCCTATCCTATCCTATCCTATCCTATCCTAACCTATCCTATCCTATCCTATCCTAACCTATCCTATCCTATTCTATTCTATCCTATCCTATCCTATCCTATCCTATCTTATCCTATCTTATCCTATCCTATCCTATCCTATCCTATCCTATCCTATCCTATCCTATCCTATCCTATCCTATCCTATCCTATCCTATCCTATCTTATCCTATCCTATCCTATCCTATCCTATCCTATCCTATTCTGGAGCATTTTGTATATTCTTTAATGGAATTGGGGCACCTCCAAATAAAGGACTAGGCCAATAATATTTTGCAGTCTTACTTCTGTACTGGAAAGGCAATAACGATTTCAAGAAAAGCCCCAATTCACTTCACCCTGATCTACAGGTTCAACTCTTTTAATTGACACCTCATTTTCGACGACATTTAATGGTCTATTAAGTTATTGTCTGAAAATAGTATAATACTTAAATTTTTCCTTATGAAAGATTGGCAACTCTGTGTAAAATTAATTAAATTATTATTTTACTTAGTTATTTAGAGGCTAGCAAGAAATAATTAAACCAATAAATTAAATTATATTATATTTCTAATGTAGGAAATTATTCTTTTTTATTTCAGATAACTTATCAACATGTAATCACAGCTGTTTTAAAGTCAAGTAAGTATTATGCACATACGCATGCAATTCTTAAAATTTTGCGCTTAATAGAAATATTTTTCACTAATGTATGTTCTTTTGTTGTTGACTCAAATATTTTGTAACATTTAACTGGAAAAAATTTAAAATAACCACTTCAAGCTTATTTGCATGCTTTGTTAAAGCAATTACGCCCATAAAATTAATATATGTAAATATGTAACTTTCGAATTAAGAATGAAGTTTAAATTGACTTACATATTTCGATAACAATCAGCTCTCAATTCCACTTGAAATAACACGTACATTTACATGTAGTGTAAGAAACAAAAATTTGAGTGCAACAGGTTTTATTTTTCGGCCAAAATGCAGCTGCTAAAATTGTTGGATAATTTAAAACTTGTGAGATAGCCATTGGCGGCGGGTCATTGATTTACAAGATCCTTTTGTGTTGCACAAGCAATCAGCGAGAAAATTTAGAGCTTGAACAAAAAAATACCTATGTATGTGTATATATGTATAAGTGTAATAAGTAGAATTTGCGCCAAACAAAAAATTGGGTGGAGCTCATTAGGGAGTGGTGGCTTGCAAGATAAACTTAAATTGCAACAGGAAGCTTTTACGGGAATGGGGTGGTTAGCAGTGGGCGCATGAAGTGTATAATAAGAATTATAATAATAATAATAATATAATACAATGGCGCTATTATAACTCTGACGAGTTTTATGGCCGAGCTTCTCTCCCAATTCGAGGTGTGCTCCTTTTTGTTTTTCCTACTAATTGGGTGGACCTACAGTTTTATGCCGGCTCCGAACGGCGAATGCATTTTTTGTGAGAAGCTTTTTCATGGCAGAAATACACTCGGAGGGTATGCCGTCCACAGCCGAGAGGTGAACGCTGCTCTTAAAAAACCCAATAATTGGATTTTTACTAATTAGAAAATTTTTTTGGTGTTTTGCTCGGACCGTGGTTTGAACCCGAGACCTCCGGTATGGCAGGCGAGCACTCTACCCACTGCACCACAGCGGCCACGAATAATAAGAATTACTTTGTTAAAAATAGCTGGAAATTGTGCATTTTTAAACGAAATAAATAATAGCTTAAAAAAACTAAAAAACACGCTTTAATCTTAAAAATCGTACTAAAAATTGAGAAATAATTTAATTAGAAACAAAATGATGAACGAAAATATAAGTATTTAAGGAAAAGCGTGGGGTGCTCAGTATGTCAAAAATATTTAAAATCGGTGATTTTTTACTAATAATTTTATTTTGACTTTTTTGAGATTTCATATATCGTACTCTTTAATATCGCAACTAGGTATATTTTTGTACTAGTTGTACGAATCGAATATTTTCATGTTCAAATATTATTGAGCACCCCCACGCTTTTCCTTAAATACTTATATTTTCGTTCATCATTTTGTTTCTAATTAAATTATTTCTGAATTTTTAGTACGATTTTTAAGATTAAAGCGTGTTTTTTAGTTTTTTTAAGCTATTATTTATTTTTAACTTTTTAGTGAAATTTTTCATTAAAGGATGTTTTATGCGGACGCAAGAATAAAAGTAAAAAGAAGTCTGATGGGATGTGGTGTTCTCCGAAATAGATCTACATACATATGTATTTATAACTTCTACCAAAAATCCCAATATGCAGTGAAGTAAACTAGCTTATTATGCAATAATTTCCAAACCCTTTTATTCAAGGTTTTCCAAACTAGTTTGGAAATACAAAATTTCCCAAACGTTTTGTTATGTTTTACAATCAGAAGGTGAAGAGAAGTTGAGGTGAAGCATTTGAAAAGAACAAAAAAAAGAAACCTGATTGAATAAATTCGAATTTAGACAACAAAGTTCCGAATACGATTGTAGCGTAATGGTGAGGTATGCTGCCTACGGACCAAGGAGCTCAGGTTCGAGTCCCGAGTGGCGCATTTTTTTTTTTTTTTTTTTTAGAGAAATTTTTTTCACCTCACGTTTACAAAACATTGTATAAAAATTGCTTTCCAAACGTGAAATGCAATTATAGAATTAGGGTTCCTTTTCGTTGATTCAGCACTTACCAGCGTTGCCGTTTGGACCACTAAAGTGGCAATTTGAACCTTTTTTAAAGCCAGGCCACCTGAACCCAACTTTTTGAAAATATGTAATATTTGAACCTTTTTAAAAATTCGGGCCACTTTTGGTCCTTTTTTACATTCAAAACTATAATTATTAAATCATTTTTAGTTTTTTCTTAAATATAAGAACAAAAAACCTGTTTGTTACTATTTTACTTTGCATTGGCAACTCTTCGTTTCGAAAGGTTCTTTATTTAATTTGTTTGCCAACACTACCCTTGAATACTTTTTAATTTGGGCTGTGCGTTAAGATAATGAAAACGCACGGAGCAACCCAGACACACACAAACACATATAGCGTTCGTTGATCCGTAGAAAAGTGGAATTTTACCACAATTTACATTCTTTGCACTCATATTCGCTCTTTTTTGGTAAAATTCATACGGCTCTTGCACTTTCCTACAGCTCAACGAACGCTATAACAGTTTTTTTTTTAATTCCTTGCCTTTCTCGGTTATTCCGTCTGCTCAACGAACGATCATATTAACGCTGCGTTAGTGTAGAGAATATTTTAAATTCCATTTTCTTTAAGCATTAAATAAACCAAAAAAATATATAAAAATGTGTTTAGCTAACTTTTTTTAATTTTTTGGGCCACCTTTTGAAATTTTTGAGCGGCAACACTGGCACTTACTATTAAATGAATTACAAACAAAACCAGTTCTTGCTTTGCATACGTATGTATGTACATGCGGCTGATTTCATTGCAAATCCAACAAACCCAAAACAGAAAGCTTCAAGCTTCATTTTTGAGTGAATTTATGCATTGAGTTTATCGCCATCGCTATGAGCGATCGCTGGCTGTTGTGCGTTAGTTCGCTCGCTACTTGAGTTTTTCTTTGAACATTTGTTTGTGATTTGAGAAGAATGTATTTTTGAGCGTTCGTGAGTGAGTTTTTCCGTACCCTGAAAGCTTGTTACTTATTGGCTTATATACGGGAGTGAATTGAAATTCATAGAGGCTATTTTGAGGAAAGGTAACTTAAAAGCCGCAATGAAGCATGAAGTATAATGTTGAATGTCCTACTATATGATGCCGTTGGGCTGTTGATGTCATGTTTCGAATCCGGAGGAGAATAGAAATAATAGAGAGAACACAATAGGGGTATTCGCTATACATAGCATAACCCTAGCACGTAGCACGGATTGCACGGATTGCAAAGTTTTACAACGCACAACAACAAAATACAGGCGCACAAAAATATGCTAGACCTCAAAAATATGCTAAACCAAAACCTATGTATATTTATTTGCTATGAAGTGTAGGAAATTAATTGCGACCCTGCGTCAGCTGACATTTGCCAATTGCTAATTTCAATTTCAATTTGATCATTCGAATTTTGCTTAAAATGTTATTTTTTATGTGTATTTATTAAAATTACTAAAATAAAATGATTTATTTATTAAAAAGTGAGTGATGAACGCGTCCCTTTGGCTAAAAAGAAAAGCTGCTTCTTAAAATTTCCTACGACTGTGCAATGGGGTGCTCTCGATGTGTAGCATATTTTGGTCTAGGATATTTGCAATCCGTGCTATCTTGCTATCTTGCTAGGGATAGCGAATACCCCTAATAAAAGTGAATGTTTGAAAGATATAATAATTTAGTTAAATGTTACAACTTTTAGGATGGGATGAAGTTACATACATACATACATAAATACATACAGGTGAAGCTAATAAAAGCGTGTTAAAAAGACGCTGCAGATATTTCTATTCTACCCGAAAAAAAGTAAACAACATCAAGGAAACATTTTTAAAGTACCCGCTGCTCTAACGTTGGCTAGAGGGCAAAAGAGGCACTCTCCTGAATTATATATATGTATGTAAATATGTATGTACTTCCATTCATCCACAGAGGATTAAATATTCTTCATGAAACTAAAACACATGCATAAATCTTACTTTGTCAAATATTTTCCACCCCAAACGTCAGACAAATCAGCGCAATTATGCGATACACCAAATTATCGTTCAGGAAAAGCAAATTCAAAAAACCCACAAAAACAACAGCAAACAACCTGAAAAAACCAACAACAACTGTCGTAAAATTATGAAAATGGAATTTTGTCAAATTTCTGTCAGCAATTTGCACAAAAAAAATTTACATAATCACTACCGCAATTGCAAGAAATGTATTGCTAATGAAGGCAATTGCGCAGCGCCAACAAATATTCGAAGAAAATCAACACAAACACTAAATGCAAGCTCTCAAACAACAAATACGAAATTTATTTGCCATTTCCTTGGCATAATCTACAAAAATGGCTAGACAAAAAATGTCATTCGTTCATACATACACACACACACACATACATATGTATGTATAAAACATCGCCAACAGCGACATCGCTTAGCATTAAATATGAGTTGTTGCTGTGGCTGCACGAGACGCTCTGTTTGTTTGTTGGTTTTTGGTTGTTGTTTGGTGACTATCCACAAATATTTGCAATTATGTCAAGCTTAACTACTTATACATATGTACCTACATACGTACATGCATACTGCCATTCACGCTCATATTGTTAAGAAACTCTTTTTTTTAGCGACTAATAACTAACTCAAATTACAAGAATTCGAACTGAATCGCTGTCTTCGCCGCATTCGCCGCATTCAATGTTGCCGATATTGAGTGGGCGTTGGTGGATTTTCACTTGGTATGCATAAATCAGACCTGGGTAATATCAAGTACCAGTACGACTTGTGACAAGTATATTTTAAAGGAATTGTACTGGTACTGGTACTGGCATACCCAAAATTTTCAGGTACAAGTACAAGTACAAGTAATTGCAAAATAATTGGTTTTAGCAAATACTTCAAAGTATTTGAAAAGAATTGAAAGTAATTGAAAAATCTACTTGAATCGATTTGTAAGTACTTGATAGTACTTGAAAAGAATTAAAAAATCGAATCAAGTACATTTCTTAATTCTCTTCAAGTACTTTAAATTCTTTTCATATACTTTGAAGTATTTGCTAAAACTTCAATTATTTTGCAATTCCTTGTACTTGTACTTGTACTTGTACTTGCACTTGAATAATCTGAAAGTACTTAGTACGGACTAGACATATACGCCGCCGATTGACGCCGCCGCCGCCGCGCCGATTACCTTCATAATCGGCCGCCGCCGCCATAATCCGTGAAATCGGCGTATCGGCGCGGCGGCGTGCGCTGGCGCGCCATACCCGTATGGAGCGAGATGTGTATATATTTTCCTAGTTTTGCTAACTTCTAAACAAACCTGTTAAATAATGATTATTAATCGTAATGATTACCGGCTTGATTGATTATTTTTTCAACTGTCCATTTAATGATTGATTACCCATTGTTTTCAAATTTTAATGATTATTTTGCAATTACCATTAAAAAAAATCAAAAAAAATCATAAAAAATCAAAAAAAAAGAAAAATAATCATAAAAAATCAAAAATAATCAAAAATAATCAAAAAAAAATTATTTTGATTGTTTTTGATTATTTTTGATTATTTATGATTTTTTTTGATTTTTTTTGATTTTTTATGATTTTTTTTTGATTTTTTTTGATTTTTTTTAATTTTTATCAATATGGTTTAAAGAAATATGCACATTTGTACGTATGCAGGTATGTATATAGCCTTTTAAGGCAGACTCCCGACGGTAGCTTGATGGTAGTACCGGGGGGTTCGCTACGATGAGCGTAGGTGGTGTAGTGCAGTTAAAGTCCCACACTAACAGGATAAAGGCTCTATATGCTTCCTCCTCGTATATTTGTGCAGAGAGGCATACACATTTATACATATCTTACATGCTTGGAATTATTGTTAATTTGTCATTGACCGTACATGGTACGATGCACGTTTATATCTAATTATTTATCTTTATGAAAAATTGTTTAAAGTGGCCAAATCAAACATTTTAGTGTAACATTCGCTGTTGTACTAACTCATAAATTGGGCTTTAATACAGAATTTCTCGTAGTTAGGTATACAATGAAAAGCAACTAATATTGCGCTGTCTTCGACTGTATCGAGACTTTATGACATTCATGAATGAGGAAAAGAAGCGATACATAGTCTCATTTTCATTAATTTATACAGTGAATTATGTGTGTTATTTATGGAGAGGTTATAGTCCAAAATGTCTATATCTGAACAATCCGTTGTATGGGACCTATATGTTATAGTGGTCCAATTTCTCTTAAGAAGTCACCCAAGTACCAAATTTCAAGTAGATATCTCAAAAAAATGAGGGATTAGTTTGCGTTTATACAAACGACTCAGCTCATGATCCTCATCATAGCGGTTATATTTTGGTGGATCTGTCATGCCTCCTTCTGCATTTTCCGTGAGTTTGTCTGTATATTTTATTGCCAAATTTGAAATAATTCTGGTCCAGGGTTATTTTCAGCATATTTACGATCTCTGTTGCAATGTCTTTGTTCGTTTTCTCTGTCAGTATTTTAGTTAGAGCTTTTAGTATTTCTGTCTTTGGTATCGAGGGGTATAGATCCTTCACGTAAAGTGATACCTGTTTTGAGTCCTTGGGTACGTTCAGAATTCTTAGTTTGTTGACTAGTTCCGATGTGTTTTTGATTGCTAGTAGCATATTTAGATGTTTTGAAAGTCTATATCCTGGTGCCGATTTAAGGTGTTCCTGTTTTGTGGATTTTAGGTAGTGAGATCAGTGATGGGGCAGATGGATTCATTGCTGTGAGAGTGTAGGCTACTTTGCTGTCTCTTATATTTTTCGCTTGTTTTATTGCACGCTTTATTGCCATTTGGTATTCTTCCGTTGGGTCTTTTCTCATCACTCCGCAGCCCATTTCTTTGATTAGTTGACCTGTTTTTGCGGTGTATTCCTCTTCCTCCATTAGCACAGTTGTATTTCCTTTGTCTGTTTCACACTTCATCAATTTTTTCAAAAAAGGAAAAATTCTTAATTTCATATAAGTTGTATTTATTGTTCATCATACGCCATACCGTTTCAGCCCTAGTTATTGCCCTATTGTATTCTTCTAAAAGGCAGAAATATTATGTACTTACGTTCCGACATTGTTCCTCAAATAGGATTATTTGGGAATTTGTATTCGTCTTCGCATGCCTACTACATAATAAAGCAGTAGACGATTTGCTATGTTGCAAATAGATTTACGTAAAGATAATCTCTGTCATAATCAGAATTCTTTATTCGCTCTTCCCTGTCCTTATACTGAACATAAAAATGAATCTTCCCAAGGTGTAGGAAGGGTTTGTATCCGTATCTAGTACGAAAAACTTCGAACGAGCCAAGGTCTATACAAATTTTGTACTTCTAAATTTGTCGACATTTTAATTAGTGCAGTTGTCGCTGTAGAATACACAATGACTTGGATACACCTGTCCCCATATTTACTGCAGGGTTACGTACTTTAATATGCGTTCACATACATTTGTACAAACAAACTTTATGCCTCTCTGACCAAACATACATGCCTACCTGAATACTTATGTGCATGCGTATCCAAATTTCTTTACAACAATATTGAAAAAAATCAAACAAAATAAAAAAAAATCAAAAAAAAATTATAAAAAATCAAAAAAAATCAAAAATAATCATAAAAAATCAAAAATAATCAAAAACAATCAAAAAAAATTATTTTGATAATTTTTGATTATTTTTGATTTTTTATGATTATTTTTGATTTTTTTTGATTTTTTTTGATTTTTTTTAATGGTAATCATTAAAATTACTTTTTTTCTGCAAAACAATTAAAATAATGATTACCAATTAAAAAACAAAATAATTTAATTGATTACTAATCCTAATCGGAATTTAACAGGTCTGCTTCTAAAGTTCTTCAAAATTAAAAAAAAGGGAACCAATCGACGTGTTTTGACCTCAGGAACATAATTTTTTCTCAGATACGGAACTTTTCTGGGATCTCTTCCATTTAGTCCTACTTCTCGAGATCTGTTGCTAATAATTCTACTCAAAATTGAATAATTTAGACCCTCCGTGATATCAGTAGATGGCGATTTATGCATGAAAATGATCCCAAACATGCCTCCAGAATCGAAAACTCATGGTTTGAACGTAAGAAAGTTGCTGTTTTGAGTAGCCCTCACAGTCGTCGAACCTCAGCCCTATTATTAAAGAAGATGATGGGGGATCAAAAATGGAAAAATAAGCAAGAGTTATGGAAAAAAAATTAAAGAAGCTTGGTACTTAATACCAGTTGCAAATTGCGCTGATTTGGTCAACCTTATGCCACGAAGAAGTAAGGAAGTTATAAAAAATAAAGGAGCTTCAACTAAACATTAGTTTAAATCTAGCTGCAGCAGTAATATTGTAGTTTATTTGAAAAAACAATCGAATTTAAAGTTTGTCCCTATTATTCAGTGGCGCACCCAGAAAAATATTTTGGGGGGGGTTTTCAATATCCAACGGAAAATTAAAAAAATAATACTTAAAACTCGTCCAGACAATTTTTACTTAAATTTATCTGTGGGGAGTGGACCTGCATACGTATGCACACATTAAACAAAGTCACCTTTTAAATCTCAATTCATTGCATTTTCTCTGTATTTAAACTAAAACTCACAAGTAAGGAAGCCTAAGTTCGAGTAGAATGGAACATTAGATACTCAGCTGTATGCTTTCATTGTTTGTTTGCCTTTGTTCGATTATTGTATATTTTATATGAATCGAGTACCGCATAAAGTGGGCGCAGCCACGCCCATTTACAAATTTTTTATCAATCATCCAACTAAGCATATAAATATTATTGTTAGTGCAAATTTGCAACCCTTTATGACTTCTAATTACAAAGATGCCACGTTACAAATTCCCAAAGGGTTTTCCAGAAATATCTTTGTTAAAAAGTAGGCGTGGTCATAAAGTGTACAAACTGATTTTCGTCATAACATCTCAATTATTTGTAGAGTTATGGGTTCCGAAATCTCGTAGATTCCTTTGTTTGAAAAGCGGGCGGGGCCACGCCCATTTTCCAACATTTTTCTATTTTTTGTTTTATGTCTATAGTTGGACTCATGACACAAAATTTCAATGACATATCTTTATATTTGACAAAGATATCGCTTAAAATGTTTTTATTAGGCCTCTTAATAGTTCCCATATATAAATTTGGGCGTGGTCGTCAACCGATTTTGTCAATTTTTCGCCCAAACATTTTCCTAAGTAAGTAAATTACACGTCCCAAATTTCATCGATATATCTGCTACGGTTTCTGAGTTATGGCTTATAAACCTTTCAATGTTTGCAAAAACCCGTCCATTTTTTGTAGCGTCCGCAACGCAGTTTAAGTGGCTAAAACAGAGGCATTAAACTAAATTTCTGTCGCTAACATACTTTAATCATTAGCTGTGGCCTAAATCTTTCCTTTTATCATAAAACGGTACAATATTTCGCGATATTTCTGCCTCAAAAGTTCAAAAAAACCGTGCAAGTATTCGGTCCGAAACGCCCAGGATTTGCCCATATCTATCTCGATTATTTCATTCTGTTACAATCCACCGTTATGTGATTAAAACTATAATACTCTGTGTACTGGTACAGCTGAGTATAACAAACCTCAGCTAATATCCACAGCATACTTTTAGGGAAATGTCTCCACACTGCTTGTTTATAAACATAATCAATAGTTGTTGACAAACATTGGCAATGTACATTCACGAATATTCATAGATTTTACATCATGCATTTACACAAATATTTGTGCATGTACCATCTTTTATAAAATTATTTTTTTTGTGGTGTTGTCAAATTTTGGGGGGGGGGGGGCGGTTTAACACCCCAAAACCCCCCCCCCCCCCCTGCGTTCGCCCCTGCTATTATTATTTCCAACTTAAATTATACATTTCATTATTTTTATTCATAAAAATAAAATTATTATACAAAAACCACCCCAGAGTCATTGAAGCATGTCCTCTCCGAGTAAGCATCAATATATGGTAATTATTATTTGGTCTTAAAATGAAATAAATGGAGAATTGCAAAATTTTGTCCCTATTATTTTTTCCAACACTGTATATATGTACATATATTTATTTTAAAGTGCCTTATATACATATATATAAATATGTATGTAAATATATGTATGCCTGTTTATTATCATACAAAATAAGCAAATGAATTTAAATTTACCCTTACATATGGATTTGTGTATACTCTTTAATATTTATTTTCTTTATTTTATATTTTAGTTTATGTAACAATTGTTTTTTGCTGTTAATAAAAAAGTTTCAACAATTTAAGGTGGAAATTAGTTTATTTATTCCATTCAGCCAGCGCTATTAAGGTAACTAAATAAAATTAAGATTTGAATAAGGATTGTGATTTGTAGATTTGGGGCAGGCGCGCCGGCGCGAAAAAGCACGCCGGCGTCGCCGCCGCCGCCGAAATTTTTTTGGAATGGCGCCGCCGCCGCCGGAATCACTGTCGGCGTATATGTCTAGTACGGACTAATTACTTCAAGATCAAAATATAAAGTATTTAAGTACGTAATAGTCCAATCACTACTCAAAATTACCCAGGTCTGGCAGAAATTATGTATGAATAAAGGTATGTAAATGTGATTAAGCATAAGTTAAGTTAAGTTAGGTTGGTCAGGATACAATGATCTCTCACATAGACCACATCTGGTAATTAGTGTTGCCAACGTCGTCCTCGATCCAGTGCCGTCGAATGATTGAAGGTATTCCGATCCACTCGAGCCTCTCCAAACAGCGCCTCAGCAGAAACGTTGCTAAATGCACGCGAAATATCAAGAAAGACACCTATCGCACCCCCTGTAGTGAATGGCCTTTTCGATATGTTGTACAACGTTGTGAATATTTTTTCTGTTTATCCTCCAGCTCGGCAAAATAAATGCGTTTTATGCACCTCCACCCCTGGCGTGCGCCTTGAGTGACCTACTCGGCCGTACAACAGCCTTTGCTAGTCCTCCGCCCCAGGAACAGGCATCGGGGAGGAGAGACGGAGTTCCATTGCCTAGGCAGCAACCTCTTGGAGGCTTCTGTCAAGAATTTTTCCGCCCGTCAGTTTAAAATTTTTCTTAAAAGATGTGGAAGTTGGAATTATTGCTTGGTTGCGGTATCTATATTGGGTAAGTTAAGACCCTCGGTCAAATTTAAATTTTTCTTAAAAGTAGTGGAAGTTGGCAACTGAATTATTGTTTTGGTAAGGTATATACTAATCTCGAGATACAACTAAAATATCTCCAAGAAATTAGGGTAAATCGTGATAATTTTATTTTAAACATGTTGGAGACTTTGACTGTCTTCCTGATCAGTAAAAGCCCGAAAACTAACACCCTTTATTTATACATATATGGGCTGATAAACGCTTAGATTGCCTTAGCAGAAACTAAACTGTATTTGGCGTTAGTATCGATAATTTGAATCTTTGCTATGTATTAAAATGCTCTTACGTTGTTTGTTGCTTTTGTTGTCTGTGATTAGCTTGTTGCACTCATATTTTGTTGAATTTTAGCAAAAATCTGTTTGCCATTGTCGTTAGCCAGCTGGCTGAAAATTTCAGCCGAATTTTGTTCAGCGAAAACCGATATTTTTGAAAATCGCTTAGTCATTTACACACACACACACACACCCACACCCACACACACACACATACACACACACACACATATTATTTTGTGTGGCTAAACCAAGTGGAAATTAAAAAAAATCTAAAGGTCTTTTTCGTATCATACCTCAGATATTTCTATGTACCCTACAGGCTGCATTTAATCATCAAGATCGGCTATTGATATAACCTTTTTAATTTTTCCAGGACAAAAAGAGTTTTTTATCATGACTAAGTGAAAATTTAGTTTGTCGCACATTTTTGAAATATTTGTTTTTAAATAACTTATTTATGTTAGTATTGGCAAAAAAAAATCAATCAATTGCAAATTGCTAAGCATTGAAACATTTCAATTTGCGACAGTGCAATTGAAACGCAAAAATTTCAATTTTTGCATTTCAAAAATTTCAAATAAAAACAAAAAAAAAAAAACAAACAAAAAAAGAAATGCGTTTTTATGTCTATGATTTGTGTATAATAGGTGTTTGTGTCACGAAATAAATCGTGTCAAATAAGTAATATGCAAATAACGACAACAAGTAACCAATCAAGCCAAGAGTTAACAATGTGTAGACAATTCCTTTCGTTTTCGCCAAATTGCGTGTGAGGTCAAACGTGCGTACATGAAAATGCGTATTAAACGGTGTCTTTTTTTTGGATTTGTTCTTGCCTTTTTCTGCTACATGCACAAAAGAAAAAAAAATAAATAAAATAATGCTTGCTAAGTTATTTTTTCATATAATAAATGTATATCTAAATTTTTTCAGTGAGAAGAAAAATTGCTGCTTTATTTACGCTGCATAGGTACATTCGGACATGCTTGGTTAAGTACCTACTATGTATGTATGTATGTATATACTTGCTAATAAATAACACATGGCTGGCCGCCCACTTGCGTTAAATTTGATTTTTATGCACTCCATTGAAAATCGCACCAAAAAACTATTCACTTCCTTTTATACCGATAATTTTCTAGCACAGCACTACACTTCGGTTTGGTATTTTTTTTTTTAATTTAATTTGACTATGTAATTAAATTACATTTGCGTTTTTATTGCTTAATTATTTTAAAGCAAAAAAAAAAATGTTTGTTATGTTCTACAGACATAAAAATGTATACATACATATGTAAGTATAAATATTTATGGGCAAAGTTTGAAAAAAAAAAAAATAAATAAAAATTTATGTTTACAATGCTTAAACAAGTTTATTGCACCCAGCTGGCGGATCAAGGTTAGATGTATATGTTTTCTCATAACGGTATATTTATATCTTTATTTGTATATATCTATACAATCTGCATGTGATTCATAAATATTACAAGCTTTTATTTAACTTCACTTCTTGTATGTATGTATGTATGTATGGGTGTATGTCGTGGAATTTCTAGTTGAGCTAGGTACTTGAAATTTGGAACATAGTTCAGGACCCGAAGACAATGCAATGTGAAATAAAAAAAAATCCGATAGATGGCGCTGGTGTCGAGATATTTGTAAAATTCGTATTTACCGACCGAATTTGTTCATATTCGGTATATATATTGCCTATGAGAAAGTAAATACATCTGTGGAAAAAAATCGCCGCTAGGTGGCGCTGGTGTCAAGTTATTTGTAAAATTCGTATTTACCGACCGAATTTGTTCATATTCGGTATATATATTGCCTATGAGAAAGTAAATATATCCGTGGAAATAAATCGCCGCTAGGTGGCGCTAGTGTCAAGATATTTGGAAAATTAGTATTTATGAATCAATTTTGTTCCTATTTTGAACACGTATTACGAAGTAATCTATTCACAAAAGAGTATAGTAAAACCGCTTAAAAGACTCCACAGGAATTGGATAATAAAAAAACTGGCTGAGCAGAAACCATCAAAATGTTAAACATAGTGCACTTCATATTAAAAACTGTTGGACTATATTGATAGTGGGAGTGTTGACAAATATTAGATGTAATATGCATTGTAAAACTAAAAAGGCAAAAATAAAACAAAGTAAAAAAATTTTTTTAAAAAGCTTTTATTTAATATTAATATAAAAATTTACTAAAAAGGAAAAAAATAATTTTTTTATATTTTTGAACAAGATTTATATTAGTCCTTAGTTCATTTGGATCTTAATTTCAATCTAAGCATACATTTAACGTATTTCTTCAAAGCATTTCTGTATATGTATCAACATAAATAAAAGCGCGGGTAGTTATTAGATATTCATGTTATAAAACAGTATTGGTGAAATGGAAGGAAGCGATAAAAACTTTAAATTCCAATTACGTGAGATATGCATTACGTAAAGGGGACCCGCGCTTTTATTTATGTTGATACATATACAGAAATGCTTTGAAGAAATACGTTAAATGTATGCTTAGATTGAAATTAAGATCCAAATGAACTAAGGAATAATATAAATCTTGTTCAAAAATATAAAAAAATTATTTTTTTCCTTTTTAGTAAATTTTTATATTAATATTAAATAAAAGCTTTTTAAAAAAAATTTTTTACTTTGTTTTATTTTTTAGTTTGGTTTGCATTTTTCGCCAATCTAGATTTACATTACGTGGCCACTGCTCTCACATAGTGCATACATAGGGACTAGAGTTTGAGCCTTCAAAAATCCGCTATTTCACTGTAATAGTGGTAATCCGATAACGGAGATTTTCATAACTTACGAATGAGCATACGCACATACATACGTACATATATCTGATATGAAAAACTTTTATAAAGTAATTAATAAACAAGTTAAAAAAACTTTTGTTGACTTTTCTTTCCCACGACTACTGGTTTACGCGAAAATGTACGCACCACGTATTCAGGGCCGCCGAGAGAAAATCCGGGCCCGGGGTCAAAATAACTAGGGGCCCCCATACTAAATGAACAAATTCTCCAAATCAAAATTCAATGAATATATAGTTACGAACTTTAATTTATCTATACATGGCCGCTGTGGTGCAGTGGGTAGAGTGCTCGCCTGCTATGCCAGGCTTCTGTTTTAGCCACTCAAAAAAAAAAAAATGGACGTGTTTTTGTAGCGTCCGGAACGCAGTTTAAGTGGCTAAAACAGAGGCATTAAACTAAATTTCTGTCGCTAACATACTTTAATCATTAGCTGTGGCCTAAATCTTTCCTTTTATCATAAAACGATACAATATTTCGCGATATTTCTGCCTCAAAAGTTCAAAAAATCGTGCGAACATACCGTCCGAAACGCCCAGGATATACCCATATCGCTGTATAAGAATTTGCATCATACCGAATTTTTCTGTTGCAACAGAAAACGAATTCAAATTTATGCTGCAAAGTCGACGCCAAAAACCAACAATTCCTTAAGTGGGGTGCAGACACTTTAAGAGATTTATAAAATTTGTTGAAATTTAAAATGATTGCTATCTACGAAAGGTGATTAAAGGTGTTGTTCGTTTATTTTCTGTAAGCAAAAACTTGGATATCATTTTGAGATTCCCGGGCCCTCTAAAGCCCGGGCCCGGGGCAATTGACCCCCTCAGCCCCCCCCTCTCGTCGGGCCTGCACGTATTTTGTGCAACTAATTGCAACTGATGTCATATGTATGTTTGTGTAATATGATACGTTTTCTTCATGCCATCATTTGCACTATTTATTTAGTACTTAATTGTTGTTGCAATGTACATGTTAATTTTTTTGTTTGTGTTTCATTTAATTTATGTCTTTTTAATTCACCTGTACACGCATAATTAAATTAATGTAAATGTACTTGTACTTTTTATAAATTTTGTAGTTCAAGGCTGCGCTTGTTGACTCTGTAGCCGGTGGTTGGTTATTTTATAATTCTATTTTGTGCCGTAACGAGTATTAGTGGAATATTTGCGGTTAAAATTTCAGCGGGTATTAAAGAACCTGATGTAACTTAGTACTACACATACATATATTTAAAAATCATTAAAGCAGTTCGTTCAATTTGTTTATAAACTAGAGAGCGGAAACTAAGTTTTTCTCATTCAACTGAGTCTTTGTTATCTCAGATACGTTTGTAAGGAAAATCTCTTTAGTTTTCCGTAGAAAAATTGAAATATTCGTTACTTCAAAACTTCGCCTGAAGCTGCGTTAGGACTGCCCTGCAAAAAATGCGATTAATCCGGGACGTGTCCGGGATCAATCGCAAGGGAGCATGCGACTAATACAATTTTACATCCCTTTGTATGGAGTGAATTGATCGCATTTGTTCGAGCATGTCCTATGAAGAGACTAATTGTTCAACTTGTATACCCGAACGGGTACCAATGTAGATCAATCGCTTTCTTCCCAAACGGGTACAAATGTAGATCAATCGCTTTCATCCCGAACGGGTACAAATGTAGATCAATCGCTTACATCCCGATCGGGTACAAATGTAGATTTTTCCAAGTTGTTCGCCAAGGCAATTTTTAGTAACAATGTTTAATAAATTGTTAATGTTCATGCATATAGTATACATAAATAAAGATTATATCGTCGCTGCGCCAACAAAAAGAGCTATACGTTTTTCAGTAACTTTTCAGGAGAGCAAAAAAACCGTTTTCTGGTGATCCTAGAGAATATTTTTTCTAGTTTGAATTGTTAACTAATGATACTACACATAGTATGTAATAGACTTGTGCAATTTTTTTTTTACTTTTTTGGACCAACCACTTCGCATGAAGCATATGCGCCGTTTTACAGCACATAGCTCTTTTTACCATATATATAGTACTTCTATATTGATAGTATTCTATCTGTGCAATGTGTATGAATTCATCCAAAAATTTTGTGCAACTGGCAGTTCTGCGCATGCGCCTCAATTACATTTAATGTCATCTGTGAATATGTGTGACAAATACATTCAATTGAGTTCAGAGGCGTTTGAAAAAAAAATTTAAAGGCATCATTGTGTTCTAGGGGACTTATACCCCTTTGATTTTAGTTTTTGAATTTGTTTATAATTAATATAAGAAATTTGCCACATTTATTTTGAGATGCAAACTTTTGTGAATTTTTTTATGAAAATTAGTGGAAATGTTCTAGAAAAATCTATTTTCTATGCACTCATATTTTTATGAATCGCGGCGGAAGGCGTTCCATGTTAAAATACTGTGATCCGATCCATGGGCATTATATCAAAAAGTAGAATTTTGCCGTTTGAGGGTTATGTTTGTAAAGTATGTACGTTCGAATGCTGCCAACACGGTGAGTACTGCGAATTTTGAATAACAGGACAATTTAGATAACGAACTTTTAGACACAGCAACATATGAGGACCAAAGTTCAGACTACGTTACTCTCCAAACCGACCTCAACAGGGGACCACAGGTAATAATATAACAAGACGGATGGAAGAAAGGACTACGAACCAATCGCTATATGTTCCACATATTTACAGGCGGATAAAAGGTGGACGGGTGGGAGCTGCAGTGTTTCGTCCGGAGCTTGGGATTAAAAAATCCTTTTTAGTCCCGGACTACTGCAGAATCTTTCAGGCATTGATACGCACAGGCGATTCCCAGTGCAATCGCTTTTTTTGGAAATGGTTGCTGCAGATTCGAATGTTTTTAACAACGTCGTCAGGCATCAGACCGCACGCATGCATCCATTGTTTGCAAATGGTTTCGTCTTTTGGAAATCTATTTACATATGTATATATATATTTATATAACCAATAATGCACTCAAAACGAAATACGTATGTAAAGCTATTTTATTTATTTTATCCCTTTTATTATCACAAATATAGCACCGCTTCGACATTTTTTAATTTTTTAATACGACAATCAAATAATAAATATGTAAATTCCCTATATTTTTTTTTATGTGCCGTCACTGCGGTTTATTTTGAATTCATATGTCATTTTTCAAATTTGATTGCTCGGTTTTCTCTTTCTTTTTTTATATGTCTGTACTGTAATGTTGGCTGATGGAACTCGTAGGTATTACGAATATAGGAGTACTATATATATGCTTTTTACAAATTGTTTAAATTTGCTAGTGGGGGTAAGAAATCGTGAAAGATGTGTATACAATTCTTCGCTAGGGTCCGATGCAATTAGCGATAGCTTGGAAATGCATTATTTAATTGACCAGTGCCCCTCCTATTTTGAAAATTGGTCACATACGCTATTTTTAAATAATTTTTTTACACAAAAATAACCTGAAATCAAAAAACAATTATACGAAAATAGATGTATAACTGATTTTACAGAGCATTTCTACTACTGAGAGCATATAGCTGTGTTTGATAACTTCTAACCAAAGAAGGATATCAGAAAACGGGAAATGCAGAAATGTGGCTAGCGGATAGCGCTAAATAAATATGTAATAAAAAAAAAATCGAAAAAAAAAACATATAACTGAATTTGTTGGCGCAGCGACGATATAATGGGCCATATTAATAAAATCCAAGCAAATGCTTTTACTCAAAATTTCAGAAATTTGACATTAATTTGTACGAACCAAATTTCAAAATTTGAGTAAAAGGTCAGAAATCTTAAGCAAAAGCAAATGCTTGGCTTTTATTAATATGACCCAATGTTTTACTTTTGAAAAAAAATCTCAATAAATAAATTAAAAAAATTGTAAGTTTTGAGTATACATTATATGAGCGTAATGTAAAGGATTTTTTCATAGAATATTTTAGGCAACATTTTGTTAAAATTATTATTCATCATTGTTATTAAAAGAAAGGGTTTTCAATTCGTTTTACCGGTTGTTCTACAATTTTTTAAATACATTGCATATTTTTGTAAAATTTCTACATTTAAGGAATCTAGATTTGTACCCATTCGGAATGAAAGCGATTAATCTACATTTATACCCGTTCGGGATGAAAGCGATTAATCAACATTGGTACCCGTTCGGGATGAAAGCGATTAATCTACATTTATACCCGTTAGGGAACAATTGGTCTACAATTAGTCTACATTTATACCCGTTCGGGAACAATTGGTCTACAATTAGTCTACATTTATACCCGTACGGGAATAATCAGGGACTAATTGTGGACCGATTGTTCTCGAAAGAGATCAATCCGGGACAAATATCTTTCGGTATTAATCGCACATTTTTTTGCAGGGTGATTATGGTTTATTACGCATGTGTATGTCTATAAACTGCCTACAAAAAGCTCCCTAAGCCATAAGGAATATGCTGGTACTTAGCGCTGCTTGCTGTTATACGCTCATTCGCTCTGCTCCAAACAATTTAATACCTAATTTTCTGTTATGTGCTCATATCTCAAATAGGGAGAGAGGTAACTGATTTTTTTGAGCAAACGTGGACAAAGAGAACACAATGTATGGCGAGCGTAAAAAATTTCGTACGTTCACACATTGCTGTTTAGAAAAATACATATTTAGTTTTTCTTCAATTGAAACGCAAGCGCAAAAGAATGTTAATTATGCAGCTAAAGAAAAAACGTCTTTTTATTATCCCTTATTATAAGGCATTAAAACTACATGTGTACATATAATATCTTATTATAAGAACTGATTCCTGCTTTATTTCCTATGGACAATAATGCCTATTATGAGGTATATAAACACCACAAGGAATTATCTAAGGGAATTATCTATGGGATGATGGAAACTCGTTTCAAAATACAATTTCTCCCATGACGGATAAGCCATCTGAATAAGGTTAGCTCTCAGAAAGTTAGAGAGCCTAATAATATGAACATAGGGAAATCAGCCTTTTTATAAGTCTTTGTCCATGCAACTTTTGGCCGCTTAGAATTTTCAGGCATTATTTCATTAACCATTAAATCTTCTGCAGTAAACCTTAAATAAGGCGTTTTTTTTTTTTTTGGAGGGCTCATACACAAATAAAAATATGAATTAACCACAGGAAGGCTTATTAAACATTCACAATATATACACACTATAAAGCATATAATTTTCGGTCTAAAAATGAGAAAGTTTTTTATGATAAATCAATTGTAGTCAAGCAGATAATATGTATGTATGTATGAAGTAGCAGTTTGTTTTCGATTATATACTTTATATTTACTTTTAATTTGCTTTGCTTAAATGCGTTCATGTAAATTCACTTGTTAATTTACTTTCTTGCCATGCTGTTTTGTTATGCATACGCATACTGGACATAAGGGTGTTACACTTTTGGGCGTTATTTTTATGCTCATTTCCAGCTGAAAAATTGATTTCTTATCAAAATTACTTGAAAAGAAAAGCTTTTCGCAGCAACGGTTTTGCTTATTTAAAAAAAAAAAATGTTTTGGCATGTGAGAAAATTCTTTTAAGCAACTATTCCAATTTTGAGTAACCTAGTTCAGTGGGCTTAAAATTTTAAGCACAATCTGATTTTTTGCAAGAAAATTAAGGTGCACATTGCCAATTGGAGGAGAAGTTCGGTCTAAGATTCTATTAAGGTTGTTCTCTCTGTGTGATTTTGGCCTGGCAAATTTGCCGAGATGACATAAGTGTGATAAATTTGCCGAGCACAACAAGAAAATACACGTCTTGTCAAATTTGGAGCTTCGGCAAATTTCTCATACCCCAACCCGTGATATTTGATATCATGAGAAAAATATCACGGGAAATACAACCATGTTATTACATTCACAATAGTCTTATATGAGAAGTAAGTTTAAATTTATGTTTCTAGTTCTTTTTTTTTAGTATTTTATTTTATTCAGATAACAAATTAATTAATTCGAAATTGAAGCAAGCAAAGCAAAGCGACAACAGTCGTATAAAGGGTGGCAAGAATATGACGAACATGCTAGTTCACAATGAAGTCAGTTCGAATTTTATTTTCTTAAAGGTGCGCTCTCTCTGTGTGGCAAATTTCTCAAGATATCATGATATCTCGGCAAAAAGATTAGACAGAGAGAACAACCTTATTATATTATCAGACTGCGAAAAAAAATTTCTCCTAAAAGTGAGACACCCATACGCAGAGGTGTAAGCGTACGGTTTTATATAATAATTCATTATGAATGCAATTTTTGTCGGCAGTTTTACACATTTGCTGTTTTTTTTTTCATTTTACTTCTCGTTTATTGTGGCACATTGTGAGTGTACATAATATGTATGAATGTATGACGGCTACAGTGGCGAGCAGCATTTATGCGGCTTACATCTTTTGTGTGATTATGTGTAGATGAATTTAGCATTTTTTATAGAAATATATTTAGAAACGCTTGAGATGATCTTTGAGTCTAGACGATATTAAAACTGCATTAGCAACAACTGGCGTAGGTTAATTGCAGTTATCTCAAACTCAGAAATTTCGTGTGAAAGCAGAAGCGTTCCGTGAGACTCACATGTACTCTACATACATAATATGTATCTGTGTATATACCCTGTAGCAAAAATCTCTAGTTCCGAACTAGTTTGCTTTTAGTTAATTTGTTTCTTTTTTTTTGATGAATACAAATATTTAAAAATTAAAGAAATAAGAAAAATATACCTGGGGATCGGAAAACCTACTTAGTAAACTAGTATCTTCCCACGACTTGCTCAAGCAAAGGGCAAAAATTAATTTCACACAAGATGCAAATAGAATACTCTTTATATAAAACTAGTATCGCCGGTGGTCGAAATTCGACCATGCAATTTATTTTTTCAACTTTGTATTGGTACAAAAATTATTCCTTTTCGCGGAGATAAGCAACACTTTCCAAATTCCAGTTGTACCGCAACACTGATTTGCTCTTTTGATCACGGTCAGACGCGAAATCATGGTCAAAATCAGGGCAGATCTAGGAAGGTAGGCCCGGTGGTGAGCGCTTTTAAATTAAAGCGACTCTTCAACTGTGTTTACGATATTTGTAAACACGTTTACGATATCTATTTATCTTAACTAAAAATTTTATTTATTAATTATAAAGAAATTAAATAATTTATAGAAAAAATTATATGCCTATGCACTGCTCCTGACTCATGCGAACACATCCATATCAATTTTATGTGGATATGAGTATGTTAAATGTGCAAAACAGCCTGGCAATTGTTTGTATGGGAAAAATGTTAGCCTATTAATATATAGATACTTCACTAACCATCTGAGAATTGCAGATATATGCAAAGCTGGCGGCAATTGAACGAACGAAAAATTTTCATAGCATTTTTGTCACTTCGAAATTGCATACAAATCAATGTGTGTTTTATAATCGCCACTGAATTCACTACTTCTGAACTGGTGAGGATCTAACTACAATTGCGCTAGTTCCTTTTTGACAGCTTTTCCCCAGTTCGGAAATAGAAATTTTGCTCACTAGTTATTGAATTCCCAGCAGGGTATACATACATACATATGTAGCATACGATTTGTTTTTGTGGTTAAGCTTTTGCTTTCGGCACTTGCATTTTCAATTGGTGTTTTAATTTGCTTTCTTCTACTCTTCTTTAAAATTTAGCTTTTTTTTATTTTACTTTTGCTTTCATTGGCACGACGACGTTTATTTTTTATTTTATGTTATGCCATGATGTGGTGATGTGCACATGTTTGGCATAATTTTGCTTTTTTGCGTGAGTACATATGTATATATGTATTTTAGTTTGTACGTGCATTGCTTATGGTGTCTGCAATTGTAGCAATTACGAATGCTTACACTCAGGGAAAAAACACTCTAAAGGCATTTGAAAACGCGCTTAAAATTGGCAAAACATATTTAAAAGTGATGTATGTAAATACGAACTTTTTTATTTAAAATATGTTCATTGTAAAATTGTAAAATCAAGAGAAAAATACATATTTTAAATTTAAAAATATTTTTTTTTGTTTAAATTGTCAATGTCCTGATGCATTATCCACTCACATGATATGTTAAATTGGCAATCGTCACAGTCATATTAAATATAAATGTGGTTGTTTTCATTGTAATATTTGTAAAATGGGAAAATAACAATTATTATAGTCGGTGCAACAATTTTCAAGGTAGGCGGACTATCATGACTGTTTTTTGTTGAGTTGACGTCGTTTTTGTTGGATATACGTTGTTTTTTCCCTCAGTGTAGCAATTACGAATGTTTACACTCAGGGAAAAAACATTATAAAGGCATTTGAAAACGCGCTTAAAATTGGTAGAACATTTTAAAAGTGATGCATGTAAATACGAACTTTTATAATTAAAAAATGTTCATTGTAAAATTGTAGAATCAAGAGAAAAACATTTTAAATTTGAAAATATTATTTTTTTTTATTTTAAGCACTACATATGTATGAGATTTTGAACATAAATCTTTCGTTTTTATTCCATTCATTTTTATTTTAAATAAGTTACTTTCTCTTTAAATCCAAAATACATTTTAATATGAAAAATTTAATTTTTAATTTAAAAATGTTCATAAAAAACCACCAGTTCGTTTAAAATGTGCATTATAAAAACAAAAAAAAATATTTCTGATTTCTTCTCCATGAATGTAGGTAAATGCATATTTGTATACTTTTATACATATCTACTTTGTAGTGGCGACCCCTGCACACACACGCGTGGATTGTTATGTGAACATCAATTTTTTTTTGTTTTTCTTTTTGCAATTGTGTTGCAATTTTAATTTGCGTTAAACTTTTCTTTTTGTTATTTCACTTTCTTTTGAGAGTTTTTGAATGATTTTTTTTTTTGTTTGAAGTCCATAAGTAGGTATTTTATATTCCTTTAGGTTGCATAATTAAAAAAATACGAGCCTTGATGACGACATACATTTTTGTTTTATTTTTGTATTAAGTAGGCATATTTTTCCTCTTTTGTCTGCCTAGATTTGCGCTCATCAGTAAGCAGAGAGTATTTGCATATTTTACTTTAATGCTCCTAATAAACTTGTATGCCAAATTATAAGGCAATAAATAACGTATGAGTTATAAAGGCCGGTATATGTTCGCATTCATATCTACACACAAGATATCGCACCCTAAATCAAAAAAGTGGCACAACTCAAAATTTTTCGAAATCGAGTTTTTTTCATAAACGGGTATACGGGACATATGTCTAGCGATTGCCAAAAAAACTTTTGAATAACTGTCTCTTTCGACCGAAAAATAACCATGGCCCCTTGCCATAGGTTTGCTTGTAATGAAAAAAAGTTTTTTGGCTCTCCTGAAAATTTTTGAATTTTGAGTTGTGCCACTTTATGATTTAGGGTGCGATATGTTAAATATATGACAAAAATGTTTAAATCTTGTTAATTGAGCAATTGCTCAATTAAGCATTCGATTAATTTGCATATAGAATGTTCAAACTATTGTCGTTTGCACTTCATAACCGCTTAAGTGAAACTTTCATAACCATTCACGCCAAAATGGAGATTTGCCCAACTTTAACTCCTGGCTCCCAGCACTATTGATCCATAACATAAATTTGGTCTTTTGTAAGCTCGGGAAGCTGTATATTTCCTTCTAATGTCTTTCTAAAGTTCTAAGGTCGTACAGTTGGGCGGCAGGAATTAAATTTAAATTTTTGGCACAAATGTCGCTTAGGCGGTTATGAAGTTTAAAGGCGATATATATAATTTAGGCATACATATATAGATAAATACATACATTCATGCATAAAGATACATACATATACAGGACTTTTTATTTTACTTATTTTTTATTGCATTTTAAATGTTCTTTACAACTCTTATTATCACTTAATGAACAATGTAACAATTTCTTTGAAATTTTTTGCAGCTAATTGCTTTTGAAAACACAATTATTTTATAATTATACATCAATTCTTAATACGAGTATGTTAAAAATTTGACATGACTTCGGCAATTAGTTTTTCCGGTCATATTGAGCTCAACATATTGTACCATTTATGTACATTCCCAATAAACACAGACGCGAGGATGATATCGCGGCGAATTCGAGGCGAGTTCGCGAAAGCAGATTTTGGCGAATGTAATTTCTCGGACTCGCCTCGAGTTCGCGGCAAGTTCGAGAAAATAAATTTTCGCGATATCATTTTATTCTATTTTTTTTAAGTTGTTTTGCACTAAAAATCATTACAGTTCTGATATCGCTAGCTTAGAGTGCAAACTGTGTAAGTCCATTTTTATGAAAAAGTGTTTTTAAGTGTAGAAAGCTAGAAAAATCAAATACGCACCACGCTAAACAAGTCTGTGATACTTGTCATATTTGTACTCGTTGTTATTCAGTGATACGCAAATTGTGTAAGTCCAAAAAGCGAAGAAAATTGTGTATGTCCAAAATTTTTATATGAACAGAAATTTTTTTTTCATTTTGAAATTTTTTTTTTTTTTGTTTTTTGTCTCTCCTAAAAAGTTTCAAAAAAGGACTTACACAATTTGCACTCTAAGCTAGCGATATTTTACATTTACTGCTTAAATTTATTTGAAAAGCTTTTGTTATTTCATGAAAGTTAAACTTTCTTTATAAAAATATGTTAAGTGCTTTGTATTATTTTATACGGATTTACCCCATTGGCAGTGAACCAAACACTGAAATTTTAATTTTTCGAAACGCCATTTATAAAAAAAATCTCGAATCGCTAATGAACAAGTTTTCGAATCGCCAACGATCAGAAAAATTAAAAATTCTCGAATTGCTAATGATAAAAAATTCGAATCGCCAGTGATCCTAGAATGAACAAATTCTCGAATCGCTACCCAACAAACACCAAGGTTAGTTATCGATTTGAAAATGACTCGAGAACTAGCCTCATTCTCAAACCTCTAACGTTAGAGGACGACTCGAAAATCTATCGAAAATCATAGCGTTTTCAAACAAAAGGGTACCTAATTCTCCAATCGAGAAAATTATAATTCTCGAATCGAATTCTAATGCAGTTCTCTAATGAGATTCTAATCAGAATTTGCAAATAATTCCAATTGAAATTAAAAACAAAGCTTTGTCTCCTTTTACATGATTTTTTCATTGTTTAGATTTTATTAGTGCCAAATTGCATATGATAATATACATCTATTCGCATGTATGTATATGCTTATCACATTTATAAGAACTGAAATTTAAACTAAATTCAGTCTTATTATTTAAATGCACTTCTTGTACTTTTTAATGGAAAACATTGTACTACGGTAATACTAACTTTACCATTTTGTAGTATCTAATTTCAATATATGTATGTATATTCAGTATATCACAGAAATATATTGAGAATTGATAAAAGGCGTGAGATTTGGCTCCTTCTCTAATCACTCGCTAATCGAATTCTAGTGTAGTTTTCAACCCTAGTTATCGATTTGAGAATATATAGAGAATTACACTAGTTATCTAAGGTAATCTCGACAAAATCTCTAACGTTAGAGACTGTGTTTGCTGGGTAGTGATAGGTGACATGCCTGCGAATTCGGATTCGCCGATCTATCGCCGCGAACTACTGCCGCGATAATATAATCAGAGAAAGCGAATCCGACGCGAATTCGAGGTGAATCCGTTGTGTTTATTGGGTTGTAAAGAATGAAAATTTGCTGATAATTATAATTAAATATTTAGGTTATACATATGTATGTATCGAGACAAACAAATTTAAAGCAAGTTTTTAAATATGCAAAGTGCAAACTGTGACAGAAATGTTTTTGAAATAGTAATACTGCAAGTAACAGCGTGCTGTAATGATTTTGTATATACAAGTACATGCATACATACCTCGAATAGATTTAATTTTAAAAGGTTTAAAATATTTTCCAGGTTTGTAGTTATTTTTAGTCATTCTATGCTGCTCAGCAAAAAATAACTAGCTACTTGCCCTTTATCTATAGTATAGTGATGATAAAAGACAACTAACGCGGCTTTCTAGAGTGCTAGAGATTAACTGACGGGCTTCTTAACATTTGGGCAGAAAATGTTATGCTTAGGCGACGACTTGTGCACATTCACCAAAATAATTCAGTCTCATTTATAGTTGTGAACACTTGTATATATTTTTGTATAAAATAGAAAACAATAACAAAAAAAAAATATTGCACCTTAATGTTCATTGCAGATTAATAATTTTTTAATAATTTTGGGTGTGTAACCTGCTATTATTGGAACATATGTATTAATACTTCTTACACACAAATAATAAATAAATATGAAACACACGTGTCTAACCACAAATGTGTTCATGCTAAATCGCTTTGTAACATTTCTTGTCAATAAAATTTGCTAACGGCCTTTGAATGTGAAGTCAATTGAAATAACAATATGACAAAAGCAAACAGTAGCCGCCGCAAGCTAAGTAAGAAAGCAACGCAAATCGATATACTTGTACTCTGAAAAAAAAAAACGCTGTAAATCTAAAGACTTTCGCTGTTAAATCAACTACTTTCCGCAGTTGAAATGTGCCCAACAACGCTCCGTTCTTGTTTCAAAGGTGCGAGCGTTGTTGATTTAAGTCAATAACGGAGATTGTTGGGTAAATTTTCTCCTAAAAATAAAGTTTTATTTGCATTTTACTCTTCATCTTCTCTCCGCCCGGGTCCCAACTGCAAATATGTAGCCTCCGCTTGTTCTCCTATTCTTCTCTCCTTCTTATCATTCACTGGTTGCTATCTTTATTTCTTATTCTGATTTTTCTTCTTTATTTTATATTCTCCTCCGGATTCGAACCATGACATCAACCTGAAATTCTATCCAATCAATCACATAGTGGAACATTCAACATTATATTGAATTGTAGTAACCTATTTATACTTCCATTTCCTAAAAACGAATCCATGAATTATTTGAATCATTGTAAAAACAAAATTTAAAAAAAAATTGTTCTCATTAGTTTTGTTTACAACGGAAACTGTTGGGTCAAATACTTTTGCCTTTAAATCAACAACGGGGAGAAAATTGTTGCTAAAAATAAACTTTATTTTTGGATTTTTCTCTTCATCTTCTCTCCATCATAATTTTTTTTGTTGGTTTTCTCACAAAAAAATATTTTCAGACAAAAAATTTTTTAAAGGCAAGCAAGTTTTTGAATCAACAACGCCCGTTTTTGAATAAATTGTTGGATCAAAAACTTTGCTGTAAAAACAAATACTTTTGCTGTTGAATCAAAGACGGAGATTCAACAGCCGAAAGTTGTTGGTTTAACTACGGGTATTTTTTTCAGAGTACATATGTAGGTACATATGCATGTACATTAGGCCGTCTCGCCTCACGAAAAGGTTATTTTGACCCCCTTTTTAGAAAGTCTGAAAAAATAGTATTTTTAAGTTCGCTAGACGGTTAGAATGTTCCAGAAAGTTATTCCCCATCAAATTTCACTTGGGGTATCCTCAGAAAAAAAGCTTTGTAAAATGGACCTAAAAGACAATAGGAAGCAAAAAACACATATGGGCATTTCCTGGGCGCTGCGGACGTTACGTTCGCACGATTTTTTGAATTTTTGAGGCAGAAATATCGTGAAATATTGTATCCTTTTATTATATAGAGAAAAATTTAGGCCACAGCTGATGACAAAAATATGTTGGGTACACAAATTTAGTTTAATACCTTTGTTATAGCAACTTACACTACGTTGCGGACGTTAAAATTTTCATAAAATATTTTTAGGTCAAAGAAGCGCATTTTCGCGAAATCTTTTAATTGTTATCTAATCACAGAGCAAATCGGTGTTTAGGTAAATATAACATCTATATATATATAAAAGGAAGTGGCGTTAGTACAAACGCCTATAACTCAAGAACGCCTGCACCGATTTGGATGATTCACACCAATTCAGAATGTTCTCTTGCCAGAATAGGAGAATATCGAATAAAATTTCCGAAAAATTAAAAAAAAAAATTTTTTTTCCCATACATTTTGTATATCTATATATATAAAAGGAAGTGGCGTTAGTACAAACGCCTATAACTCAAGAACGCCTGCACCGATTTGGATGATTGATGCAAATTCAGATTGTTCTCTGGCCAGAATAGGAGAATATCCAATAAAATTCCCGAAAAATGCAAAAAAAAAATTATTTTCCCATACATTTTGTATATCTTCTATATATATAAAAGGAAGTGGCGTTAGTACAAACGCCTATAACTCAAGAACGCCTGCACCGATTTGGATGATTGACACCAGTTCAGATTGTCCTCTGGCCAGAATAGGAGAATATCCAATAAAATTCCCGGAAAATGCAAAAAAAAATTATTTTCCTATACATTTTGAGATAGGGATAGGAATAGGGATAGCGATAGAGATAGAGAAAGAGATAGAAATAGACATAGAGATATAGATAGAGATAGAGAAAAAGATAGAGATAGAGATGGAGATAGAGATAGAGATAGAGACAGATATAGGGATAGGAGAAATTAGGTTTGTCGCGGTGAATATATCGTCCCCTCAATATAACAATAGCGTATGTGCTCATACGCCATTATTTTTTTATTGCATATTTAGAATCTCCATCATTGATTCAATGTCTGGTCAAAATTTCGTCAAATTCTACTTCCACAAAGTGGGTCAAAATGTCATTGGAAAAAATGGTGTATAATTTCTTGTTCAAAAATTTAATAGATATCTGATTTGACAAAAACTTTAAACTCGATTTTCTCAAAACCCAAAAAAAAAATTATACGCTATTGTTATATTGAGGGGACAATATGTATATCTCTTTTGTTCAGAGAATTGACAGCTTTATAGCTTTATAGGAATAAATTTTAGGCAGAACAACGTCTGCCGGGCCAGCTAGTTTAATATAAATTCTACCGGTTTTTCTGTAATTAAAAAAAACTGATTTTTGCGTTGCGGACGTTAAGCCTCAGGAAGGGACTCAAAATTTCAGAAATTTCCACGTAATTACAACTGAAGGCTAGTTTGTAATATAGATCTCAATAGAGCATAGACAAAAGCTGCGAAAAACTAAAAATTGACAATAAAATCTCTTTTCTGAGGTTAGTGAGAGCTTAAAGAAAAAGACGAATAAATAGGGAAATACTTACTTGGCTTTGAAAAGTGAACTTGAGAATTCCCTTTTTTTCATTAAAAACAAGGAATACTACAGTAATATTAGCTCTTTTACCAGATAGATTAAATACCAAGCTCCCTTGATAACAACAGAACTGTACAATTAAAGCAACTGTAAATTTTCGTGTGCGGTTGACTTTTCCTGGGAAATGGCTATATTCCTCGGAATATTAATTATGTTTTATTTCAGCTCCTACTGAAACGATCGATATATGTAGTTCTTTTGCAAAAGACTAGTGGTGGTGGATTTTTGTCTATACGGTCTAGTAGGTATACGGCGTACTTTCTTTTTGCGATACGATCTAATGTACATACATACATACATATGTGTCGATTAGTTCACTGGAAATGAGATATGTATTGCACAATGATTTGCTTATGTTTCAGTTGTACTTTTGTTGCAAACATTTTCCCATTTAAATTTCCACATTCACTTTTTGCAATTCATTTAATGATTAATACAAAAATCGTGATAACTTTATTTGACTCTTTCAGCGCAAAATTTGTTCGCCTTATTTATTTCTTTATGTATGTATACATACATATATGTGCATATACGAGTATGTAACTATTGTTTCTTTTTTCAATTAAGCTTGCTTTATTACACAGCAACTGCAGGAGTCCCATTTGCTATTTTAGATTTGAATGAATATCAATTTATTTTTACTCAAATGAGTTCAATTGCTAAACAAATGAGATGTTTATTTTATTTATAGTTTTGTAATTGAAATGTAGTACATATTAAAATATTTTTAGTTTCTAGTTTTGTTAATAGTTAATAGTTTTGGAATTTGTTTGCTTTTTTTTAAAAACAAAAAATGCTTGCAAATGCTTGTTATGTATTAATTACTACTAAATCTTTAAAAATTATTGTGTACACACTGCGTATACGTAATTATTTATGATTTCGTATGCAATTCGCCGAATTCGATTTATTTGTGTCACTGTACAACATTTTTGAACGCATTTTTTACTTATTTGCTTGTTGCACACTAATTTGTTTTTGTTTTTTTTTTCATTATTATTGTCAATTGCCAATTGTCGAGTTGTCATATTTCATTTTTGCCGCCAGTGGCTGATGATGATTATTGTGCTACTATGCAGTACTGTATTTGCAATTGCTCTTAATTTGAACACCATATGTATGTATGTATGTCTGTAAGCAATAGCGCATTACACATGAATATTTATTCGATTGACAAATTCGAACTATATTTTGATGCTGATGCATTTTGCAAGCTGCCAATGATATGTTTTGCATAGACAAATGTACATATGTATTTATGTATGTGTGTACATATATTGCTTGCTAATCTTGTATTTGAGTTGCTTGATGTGTTTGGTTATGTATTGATTGCTGTTGTTGCAGTTAAGTATAATAATTTTTACGGTTTATCTGGTCAATTGCGCAACAATAATTGATGCTTGTCGCATGAGTGGCTGGCTAATTAGTGTATAAACAGATATATGTACGTATGTACGAGTGCATACGCCTTTACAAAGAAATATAGCACCTGCGATGTTTCAGCGTTAGTACGAGATGTTTGCGAAGTGATTAGCTGAGTATGGATAGCCGGTGTAAGTGACTTACAGCCCTATTCTGATAACCTCACAAAACTCACCGCACTCTCTATTGTGACGTTTCTCACAGTTGTGAGGCTACACTTATTCTGGCATAAATTCAAAAGCTCAAAAGCTCATAATTGTGAGAAAATTTGTGATGACTGAATATGCAGCTCACAATACAAAAACTGTTGAAAATATTTTGAAATTTTGTGCCGTAAAAATTGTTTTTTTTTATGGAGGAATTGTTGCTCGTTGTTTTGGCGACAGATCTTGAGGAGCAGAAAGAAACAGTGGCGAGAAGAAGGCTTCTGAAAAGTCTCAGGGATAAAAGCGATCCATTTTTCCTGCGGGTTGCCCGGGTGGAATTTTTTTCGCTCCATCTCTGGGTGCTGCCTGCAGAAACGGATAAAGAATTCCAATTGCTCTTGTGTGGTTCTCTCATACTTGCTTCTGTAAAGGAAAATATTTATTTATGTATCTATGTATTTGTAAATTTTAAAATAAAAAAAAATAAAAAATTATAAATTACTCACGTCTTTT
The DNA here is from genome assembly GCA_960531455.1 of Urophora cardui. NCBI lineage: Eukaryota > Metazoa > Arthropoda > Insecta > Diptera > Tephritidae > Urophora > Urophora cardui. The sequence continues at coordinate 155,519,459 of OY482671.1, read as the reverse complement.
GTTTTTCCATTTTTGTTCAAATTGAAATTTGACAGAAAAAAACTTCTCACCTCCTATGGTAAATTTTTTAAGCTTTTTTCTTGTGAGGTCTGGCACCGAATACCTCACAAAATGTTGACAAATTTTTCCTCACATAAAAGTTGTGAGGTTTTTTAAGAATAGGGCTGTTAATTAAGAGAATTCCAGATATATACAATTTAAATTTCATTTGTGAGATAAAATGACTGCAACTATGATGTAAATGAATTCCGCAGTAACTTATTTGAAAAATTATACAATTTCTTTTTTGATTAGTGTTGCTGAAACTTTGTTGTTGTCGCGTTCAATACATACATACTGCAAATATGTAGTCGCGCTAATGAGAATGAGCTAATCGTTGGATATGCATACAATATTTCAGTATGTGTAGCACACATTATACACTCAAGTGTAAATTAGTTTTGAAATTCAAAAAAAAAAAAAGCAATATTCCCTCATTAAAACTTAATAGCATAGCACATTTGCATACTTCTCACTCATTTAAACTAAATTCCCATTAGCATATTTAAATTGACGTCTAATAATTAATTTATTTGCTTCACACTTTCAATTGATCGTTTTGAAGTGGTTGCTATTTAGAATTTGCATGCAATGAGTTATGATCTTAAAGAAACTAGTAATTTAAACTAAACTACAAAATTTATATCAACACCACTAAAACTAATTAGTTACAATATTATTAAGTTCAATAATGTTGCTGTGAAACACAAAAAAAAAGTTGTTTGTTACAACATTGTTCAACTGAACACTTCAAGCCTCAAACCACTAACTAGAAAGCGTCGGCTTTGTTTTTGTTGCTATGCAACGCATAATTGTTTGTTACAGTAATTAATGTTGTCAACAACAGCTACAAGGCTTTCCCTTAGGCATGGGTAACACTGCGCTGCGCGGCGCAATTGCGCTGACACCAACCCTGGTGTTATTGCGCTAACTCCGATTTGGGAAATGCGCCAACTCAATATAGCGCCAACTCAATGTAGCGCCAACTCAATGTAGCGCCAACTCAGCATAGCGCCAACTCAATGATGCGCTATTGCAATATAACACTGACTCAATTTCGTGCGCTAACACCAGCTCCAATATAGCGCTAGTGTAAAATGGCGCAACCACGACGCCAATAACAGCATCATAGTCAGCGTTGCCGTTGAAAAATTTTCGTGGTGGCTAGATTTGATTTAATTTGTGGCTAAAAATGGCTAAAAAATTTAGTTCGTGGCTAAAAATGGTGGCTAAAAAATTTTGCTTCAAATTAACATGTTTTAAATTTATTTTTCAGATTCAGGTATTGGTATATCAGTATTGCATACAACATAAGAAAAAAATCATAAATTTGTGTAAAAATAAATATTCATACATACACTAGCTGACCAGCCAGACGTTGTTCTGCCTAAAATTTATTCCTATAAAGCCTAAAGGAAAAGTCCTAGATTACCGTGTTGCTCACCATTATATCCCTACCCCTATCCCTATCGCTACCCCTAATCCCTACTCCCTAATCCCTAATCCATATACCTATCTCTATCCTTATCCCTAATACCTAATACCTAATCTCTATCCCTATGCCTATCCCTCCACACCTTCTAGGGTCACAACTGGTCCACATTTTGGTCGATATGTCGGAAAACGGGTCGCATAGGATCTTGAAAATCATCTCTTCTTTAAATACTCACAACACCTTTTATTTGATACCTATTTTGTAGAAAACCCGTCTGGGGTCAAACCTGGTTCATATTTCGGGAAATACCTCGAATACGGGGTCTTATATGGGACCAATAACTACACCATGTTCAAGCACTCGTCAACACCTTTTATTTCGTACGAACCCGTTATAGGGTTACCCTGGTATACATTTTGTGGAATATCTCCAAAACCTTCCCGGATTCTTATACTTTCTTGGCCACAAACCATGTCGGGCTCAATCGAAAAATACGTGCAAAATTTCATTTAATTCAGTCCAGCCGTTCTGGAGTTATAGCGTCAGGGAGGAAAACGCGACTTATTTTTATATAATAGATACTATGTACTTAACTATATCTAAAAAAAAAAACTAGATATCACATTCAATATCTATCATTATGTCGTCATCACTAATTGACACTTTCTCTTCATAAATTAATTCTTTCTTCATTAATTTGCAACATTGTTTTACATTCTTTAAGCCATATCTTATAGTTAAAATTGCATTCAACATTGTATGATTCATTTTGTTTCGATTTTTGGTTTTGACAATATTCATTACGGAAAAGGTTCTTTCCATTTCGTCGTTGCTAAGTGGTAGAAGTAGCCAACAATATACAAAGTCAGTTAGATCTTTATACGGACTTTCATCGACAGTATACTATTCCACTAGCGAGTATCAACAGGCATTTATCGATAGTCGCGTTACTTGTTTTGTTTTTAAACACTTAAATCGATTTAATCGCTGAATTCAATTAGCGTTACCACATCCTTCCTATGTGCAAAATTATGGTTCATTAAGCCGGAATTATAATAGCGCTGTGGCAGTAGCACCGATCGATTTTCTAAATCAGCTGATTTTTAGAAACTACGGTTTGCAATGAAGCGGCACATAATACAGCAGAGGCAGCTGGCAGCACCGCTCCGTTTAGCCCAAATTCTAAATTCGCTGCCGCTGCCTTGAATCGCAGCCAACTTCTAAGTGTTGATGTGAACTTATGTCTGTTTCCGTACTATCCAATGTAATATATTTTTACTAATTTTGTGTTTCCGTACTTTGATGCCAGCAAGCGGGAGAGAATTTAATTGTCACTGCTCATATTAGACGCATCAGCTGATTTCGAAAACCGTCGTTGCCCGCTGCCACATCGGTGATGTAATTTGGGCTATACAAGCGGTGGCTAAAAACGTGGCTAGTGGCAAAACCGAAATTTTGGTGGCTAAAAAAACATGGCGGTGGCTAAATCTAGCCACCAAATGGCTAAAACGGCAACGCTGATCATAGTATATGTATACGTATGACAACGTCACAATTATGTGTGCTTGATAGTGATCTAAGTGACTCTAATTTCCAGCATATTTTCACATATATACGGAATATTTTTCCAAATGATTATGAAAATTAAAATTAATTGTGCCCTCGTATATGTAAGCAGAATTGCGCCAAAAGAAATAAAACGGGGATGGTAAACAGTAACAAGCGAAAAAATGTTATTTATCGATTATTCGATGACAATTGCGCTAAAGGTGTTATTGCGCCAGTACCGTGAGTTGGCGCCACGGTTGGCGCTGGCGTTATTGTATCAGCGCCAAAAAAATTGCGCCATTACCCATGGCTACTTTCCCTCTATATAAGACCCCTAGCACCACAGCCATCTAGCCAACCACGCATAAGTTTAGAACTGTTTACATCAAGTACACGTATTTGCACTCGCACGTACATTTGTTTTAAATGTTGTTGCTTTCGCACATTTTTATGGTATTTAATTTGTTCAACCGTTTAACAACCGGTTACCAATCAAATTGCGACAATTAATCATTTGTTTGTGGTAATCATTTTAATGAAATTCAATTTATTAAGTTAAATGTTGCTGTTAATTTTTTGCCAACATAAAAAGCGAAATGTCAGACCAATGAATGAATGGTGTCAATTAAGCATGTTTTTGTATTCTTTGTTTTTTTTTTTACACTAGAAATGGAAACTAAAAATGCGTGGTATTTATGTATATGCAAATATCGCCGTTTAAACCAGGGTTTGAATTGCTGACTGTGCTGCGACTAGCTCAGTCTAGTCGCATAGTCGTTTAACAGAAATAACAACTAGCTCATTCGGTTGCTAGTCGTTTTTTTTTTTTTGGCAACTTGACTAGACTACGACTAGCAAAAGTAAACAACTTGACTAGAAAATGAGATAGTCGTTTGCCAACAAACAGCTTGTAACTGTGGCAGCAAATGCGACGGCGCGCAACTTGTAGTTTTTAGTCGCAGTTATTTTCTCAATAAACAACTATGAAAATGTGTATACATATACCCGGATACCGGTCAAAATATGATTGCCCAAAAACATTAAAATTACACTACAATATGGGTATCAAACGAAAGGGGGAGGCCCCAGGGTTCATTTGAACGTCGATATATTTCGATAAATTTATCGATAACTGAGTTATCGGTCAAAATGCGATTGCACAAAAACCTTAATATTACCTTACAATATGGGTATCAAACGAAAGGGGATGGCCCCAGGATTCATTTGAACTTCGATATATTTCGATAAATTTATCGATAACTGAGTTATCAGTCAAAATGCGATTGCGCAAAAACCTTAATATTACCCTACAATATGGGCATCAAACGAAAGGGGATGGCCCCAGGATTCATTTGAACTTCGATATATTTCGATAAATTTATCGATAACTGAGTTATCGGTCAAAATGCGATTGCCCAAAAACATTAATATTACCCTTCAATATGGGCATCAAACGAAAGGGGATGGCCCCAGGATTCATTTGAACTTCTATATATTTCGATAAATTTATCGATAACTGAGTTATCGGTCAAAATGCGATTGCGCAAAAACATTAATATTACCCTTCAATATGGGCATCAAACGAAAGGGGATGGCCCCAGGATTCATTTGAACTTCGATATATTTCGATAAATTTATCGATAACTGAGTTATCGGTCAAAATGCGATTGTCCAAAAACATTAATATTACCCTTCAATATGGGCATCAAACGAAAGGGGATGGCCCCAGGATTCATTTGAACTTCGATATATTTCGATAAATTTATCGATAACTGAGTCATCGGTCAAAATGCGATTGCATAAAAACCTTAATATTACCTTACAATATGGGTATCAAACGAAAGGAGATGACCCCGGGTTTCATTTGAAATTCTATATATTTCGATAAATTTATCGATAACTGAATTATCGGTCAAAATGCGATTGCGCAAAAACCTTAATATTATCCTACAATATGGGCATCAAACGAAAGGGGATGGCCCCAGGATACATTTGAACTTCGATATATTTCGATAAATTTATCGATAACTGAGTTATCGGTCAAAATGCGATTGCACAAAAACCTTAATATTACCTTACAATATGGGTATCAAACTAAAGGGGATGGCCCCAGGATTCATTTGAACTTCGATATATTTCGATAAATTTATCGATAACTGAGTTATCGGTCAAAATGCGATTGCGCAAAAACCTTAATATTACCCTACAATATGGGCATCAAACGAAAGGGGATGGCCCCAGGATACATTTGAACTTCGATATATTTCGATAAATTTATCGATAACTGAGTTATCGTTAAAAATGCGATTGCACAAAAACCTTAATATTACCTTACAATATGGGTATCAAACTAAAGGGGATGGCCCCAGGATTCATTTGAACTTCGATATATTTCGATAAATTTATCGATAACTGAGTTATCGGTCAAAATGCGATTGCGCAAAAACCTTAATATTACCCTACAATATGGGCATCAAACGAAAGGGGATGGCCCCAGGATACATTTGAACTTCGATATATTTCGATAAATTTATCGATAACTGAGTTATCGTTAAAAATGCGATTGCACAAAAACCTTAATATTACCTTACAATATGGGTATCTAACGATAGGGGGTGGCCCCAGGATACATTTGAACTTCGATATATTTCGATAAATTTATCGATAACTGAGTTATCGGTCAAAATGCGATTGCACAAAAACCTTAATATTACCTTACAATATGGGTATCAAACGAAAGGGGATGGGGATCTCATTTAGCGATAGCAATTTCTACACTTTTTCCAGTTTAAGTTCAGAAAGTTACAATTGAAGTTCAGAAAATTACAATTGAAGTTCGGAATTTCCAATTGAAGTTCAGAAAGTTACAATTGAAGTTCAGAAAATTACAATTGAAGTTCAGAATTTCCAATTGAAGTTCAGAAAGTTACAAATGAAGTTCAGAATTTCCAATTGAAGTTCAGAAACTTACAATTGAAGTTCAGAAAATTACAATTAAAGTTCAGAAAATTCCAATTGAATTTCAGAAAATTACAATTGAATTTCAGAAAATTACAATTGAAGTTCAGAAAATTCCTATTGAAGTTCAGAAAATTACAATTGAAGTTCAGAAAAGTTACTCATATGCCCTATGTACAGTGTCTCGGTTGCAGGAAAATTGTATGGATTTGTTTGAAGATTTAATAAAAATGTAAATTCTCGTGTCTTTAGCGCCCTTTGTTGTACATATGTAGATGCATTTTTCAAACTTTTCAATTGCATAATAGTGTTTTCAGACAAAGATGATTTGTATGTTCATTTCGCATCATAAAACGTGTAAAGACTACGGCATGGTATCTCTAATGCAGCCGCGTTCTTACATACTTGTTATTTACATATTTTTTTATTCCGAAATAATGCATTTTATGTAAATAATTAATTTAATTGCTTATATGTATGCAATTCCGAAAATAATTAGCTTCTTTGTTCATGAAAAGTAATAACATCAGTTTTATTCCATGTGAATGCGCAAACTTTTGTTTCATATACGGCTTCGATTTACACCCATTGCTTGATGCACTTTCTTGCAACCAATGTCAAAATTTTTGCATATATAGACGATTGTTTCAAGCCCTATAAAACATATATCCGATTAATCGAATTAAAATGCATCTACCCCGAAGGGCGTTAAAGATACGAGAATTTACATTTTTATTAAATCTTCAAACAAATCCATACAATTTTCTTACAATCGAGATACCAGGGCGTATGAGTTACTTTTCTGAACTTCAATTGTAATTTTCTGAACTTCAATTGTAACTTTCTGAACTTCAATTGTAATTTTCTGAACTTCAAGTGTAATTTTCTGAAATTCAATTGCAATTTTCTGAAATTCAATTGCAATTTTCTGAACTTCAATTGGAAATTCTGAACTTCAATTGTAATTTTCTGAACTTCAATTGGAAATTCCGAACTTCAGTTGTAATTTTCTGAACTTCAATTGTAACTTTCTGAACTTAAACCGGAAAAGGTGTAGAATCCGAGTATTGGTTAACCACGGAATATTTCTGAGGAATATTGGTATCAAATGAAGGAGCATTCCATGGTTTTTACGGGACAATTTGTACGAATTTTTACAGTTTTCGATTTGAATTAAAGGCACACCAAAATGTTAACCCATAACACATAACTTTTTTAAGATTTTTCTTACATACACGAATATTTCAAAAGCAAGTTTCTGCTTTTAATAAGAGTATTATCAATAGACTGCGGATCTTTATGCAAAAAATTTAAAATGATTTATTAAGAGTTATATTGATTCAAAACTATATATTCACATTCCAAAGCGAATTTTCTTGCTCTGTTTTGGATATGCAAAATATATGCAAGTTATATGCAAATTTTTTTACATCAGATATGGAATTTTAAGTGATATACACAATAAGTAAAGTATAGTTGAATGCAAAAATCATATGTTCTATGCTGAATCTTTTGTTCTATGCAAATATAAAACCCATTAACACCCAAAAACAAACTGCAAATGGGAACTAATTTTTATTATAATAATTTTTAATGTAAAGAGGTAATTTTAGTTGTAGTTAAGACCACAATATAATTTATCAAACAGTAATAATGCGCCAGATATTCTGTTGGTTAACATTTTGGTGTGCCTTTAATTCAAATCGAAAACTGTAAAAATTCGTACAATTTGTCCCGTACAAACCATGGAATGCTCCTTCATTTGATACCAATATTCCTCAGAAATATTCCGTGGTTAAGCAATACCCGGAATCTAGAAATTGCCTTCGCTAAATGAGATCGCCATCCCCTTACTTTTGATACCCATATTGTAAGGTAATATTAAGGTTTTTGTGCAATCGCATTTTGACCGATAACTCAGTTATCGATAAATTTATCGAAATATATCAAAGTTCAAATGTATCCTGGGGCCATCCCCTTTCGTTTGATGCCCATGTTGTAGGATAATATTAAGGTTTTTGCGCAATCGCATTTTGACCGATAACTCAGTTATCGATAAATTTATCGAAATATATCGAAGTTCAAATGTATCCTGGGGCCATCCCCTTTCGTTTGATACCCATATTGTAAGGTAATATTAAGGTTTTTGTGCAATCGCATTTTGACCGATAACTCAGTTATCGATAAATTTATCGAAATATATCGAAGTTCAAATGTATCCTGGGGCCATCCCCTTTCGTTTGATACCCATATTGTAAGGTAATATTAAGGTTTTTATGCAATCGCATTTTGACCGATAACTCAGTTATCGATAAATTTATCGAAATATATCGAAGTTCAAATGAATCCTGGGGCCATCCCCTTTCGTTTGATACCCATATTGTAGGGTAATATTAAGGTTTTTATGCAATCGCATTTTGACCGATAACTCAGTTATCGATAAATTTATCGAAATATATCGAAGTTCAAATGAATCCTGGGGCCATCCCCTTTCGTTTGATGCCCGTATTGTAGGGTAATATTAAGGTTTTTGCGCAATCGCATTTTGACCGATAACTCAGTTATCGATAAATTTATGGAAATATATCGAAGTTCAAATGAATCCTGGGGCCATCCCCTTTCGTTTGATACCCATATTGTAAGGTAATATTAAGGTTTTTGTGCAATCGCATTTTGACCGATAACTCAGTTATCGATAAATTTATCGAAATATATCGAAGTTCAAATGTATCCTGGGGCCATCCCCTTTCGTTTGATACCCATATTGTAAGGTAATATTAAGGTTTTTATGCAATCGCATTTTGACCGATAACTCAGTTATCGATAAATTTATCGAAATATATCGAAGTTCAAATGAATCCTGGGGCCATCCCCTTTCGTTTGATGCCCATATTGTAGGGTAATATTAAGGTTTTTGCGCAATCGCATTTTGACCGATAACTCAGTTATCGATAAATTTATCGAAATATATCGAAGTTCAAATGAATCCTGGGGCCATCCCCTTTCGTTTGATGCCCATATTGTAGGGTAATATTAAGGTTTTTGCGCAATCGCATTTTGACCGATAACTCAGTTATCGATAAATTTATCGAAATATATCGACGTTCAAATGAACCCTGGGGCCTCCCCCTTTCGTTTGATACCCATATTGTAGTGTAATTTTAATGTTTTTGGGCAATCATATTTTGACCGGTATCCGGGTATATGTATACACATTTTCATAGTTGTTTATTGAGAAAATAACTGCGACTAAAAACTACAAGTTGCGCGCCGTCGCATTTGCTGCCACAGTTACAAGCTGTTTGTTGGCAAACGACTATCTCATTTTCTAGTCAAGTTGTTTACTTTTGCTAGTCGTAGTCTAGTCAAGTTGCCAAAAAAAAAAAAAACGACTAGCAACCGAATGAGCTAGTTGTTATTTCTGCTAAACGACCATGCGACTAGAATGCACAGTCGTATTTATGTTGCTTTGACTACTTGCTAGTCAGCAATTCAAACCCTGGTTTAAACTTCACTACCGTCCATGTGAGACTTTCATAACCGCCTAATCGACATTTGTGTTAAAAATTAAAATTTAATTCCTGGCGCACAGGTCTACGACTTCAGAGCTGAAAAGGACACTGGAAGGAAATATTGAGCTTGTCGAGCTTCCCAAAGACCAAGCTCATAGTATGGATTGATAGAGCTGTTCGTCAACAGTTAAAGTTTGGCAAATCTCATTTTTGCCATAGGCGGTTATGAATGTTTCGCTTAGGCGGTTTTGAAGTTTAAATGGTGATAAGTATTTTATAGCAAATACATACACTGAAAAAGCAACTTACGCCGAATTATTCCCATCTATTTACATACAAATATACATTAGATGAGTTTTTTTTTTTAGATATTCCCTCCGGCACCGGAATATGAAAATAGGATGTTTTAAAGTAAGTAAACTGAAAAAAAATTTAAATTTTCCAAAAACTGGATGGAGCTACACCGAAAACCGAAACCGGCCATCCGGCTCCACGGTTTTTTCCGCTATCCACGGTATCGATCTTCCGAATTTTTTTACATTTGTGGAGTTATCCAACCAAATAAAACAATCAATAATAACCCATAAAACCGTCTTCAAGAGCAAAATTTAAAAAAAAAAAATTAGAAATTTTAAGGATTGTTACCCTTTTATACCCGACTTTACTTCACTTAAACTTGATGAACTCATCCAAATATCGTTCGATTTTTAATAGCTACACATTTATGGAAAGCGCATTAAATAACTCAGCCTACCGTGTGATTTAGTTGAAAAATAATTTCCGATTTCGGGAAGAGTATAGGGCAAGAAGTTGAAGATTCATGAGAAAAAAAAGAAAATGATCACTTTAGGCCGCGTTATTACCTTCCCTGGGGAGTGTACCAAAAAAAGTAATACGCCATTCGATTTAGCGGTTAATTCTTCGTATGGGTGGGAATAAATTTTTTTTTCTTGTGCAAAATCCCAACTTTTTTCAGACATAAATCTAAACATACCTTGAAATTCTGGGAATTTGCACGGTTTTCGGTGTAGCTCCATCCAGTTTTTGGAAAAGTGAATTTTTTTTTTCAGTTTACTTACTCTAAAACAACCTATTTTCATATTCCGGTGCCGGAGGGAGGATCTGAGAAGGTTTAAAGAATCCCATAAAAAAAAAAACTCATCTAATATACATATATAAAATTATAGGGGGTTTCTTTGTGAGAAAGTGGCTCAAAAACTACTTAATGAATTTTTGCGAAATTTCGATAGTCTTTTCTTTGGATAAGTCCCTTCGACATAGACTATATTTTTCTCGCTAGATGGCGCTGGAGTCGCTATATTTGCAAAATCCGTATTTATGATCCCATTCAATTAATTTTTGGCATGTATATTTTTTTATGTAATTAAAAACACAGTAACAAAAGATTAACCCGCTAGGTGGCGTTGAAGTCGAGATATTGAGAAAATCCGTATTTATGGTACGTAAAGTTAATGGTAAGGGAAATAGAAAGGCAAAGGTAGAGGGAAGAACTCATTATAACATAAAAACACTTTTTTCGTCGCTGCGAAGCGAAACGGACATTTACTAGTTTTTTCCATAATCTGAGTACTTAATTTTTTTTTTTTTGAGTGTATTTCAAGTAAACATTTACATATATGTAAATATGTTTTTAATAGCACAGACATTTTTTTTAATCTGTAGAAAATAGATGTTTGACTATAAGGAAAATAAACTAATCTTGTTCCCTTGAAAAAAAAAAAAAAATAGAAGAAATGTAGGCCAGACGGAAACATTAATTTGTTGATGTATACGTAGTTTTCTATTAAGTTTTAATAGTATTTCCAACAAAACTTAAGATAAATTTAGTTTAGATAGTTTTTAAGATTTATAATAAGTGAAATGTCTCAGGATTTCTCCATAGATGCTAGACTACTAAATCTATAACTTGTTCTCTATTTAATCTATTTTAGTTAGTGGAAATATATTTCTTTATAGTGTTTGCTCTTTCAATAAATTGCTACCTTTTTAAGTTACATATTTGCTCGAAGAATAATTTACCTGCAATAGAAATGTTGTTTTGCTTATAAATCTCACCGGCCTAAAAGCTCTAAAAAAAGCATTCATTAAAAATTGAATATATTTGGCCTAAATTCTATAACAATGTGTTGTGTATCTTTTTTCAATTATTTTAATAAAACAGACTCCCTGAGGAAGGCGGAAAAGACGCCGAAACGCGTAGGAGAATATGAGAAAACTTTTGTTTTACTTATAAATCTCACCGGCCTAAAAGCTCTAAAAAAAGCATTCATTAAAAATTGAATATATTTGGCCTAAATTCTATAATACAGAAATGTGCCAATTTTTCGTGTTCTAAACTAAACCATTTAAAAAATTTGAAAATTTTTCACACTTATTTTAACTCCAATTTGCTAAAATATAAATTATCTGATATTGCATTTTAACATGCAATACATGCTAAATAATGTACTAAATACATATGTATGTATTTAGAAAAATGTATGCATAGATAAATATCAATAAGTATAGTTAAGTATAATTTTTCTTAAATAATTTACTAGTTACATACCATTTATGTAATTATCTAATTATTAATTGGCGATTTTTGACTATCAATCAGGCGAGTTGTATATTTGTTATTTTATCGCATGCTAAGTATTTTGCAAACGCAAACATTGAAAAACATACATATGTACATACATATGTACGTTCGTTTGGCGCCAATCGGTGCATTTTTTGCAATTCAGCATAGTTATTTCATAATTTTAAATGCATTGAATGTCTAAACCCTTATGTATATAAAAAACGATACATTAAATATATCTGCAACTCGGCCATCGAAACACTCCTAAATACTTATTTACTTGTCAAGCACAAGAATCTATTTTTGTTAAAAAAAATTGGTAGAACTTGGAAGATTTAAACCGAAACAATATAAGCAGAGTCATAAAGAATATAATTGACCATTAAAATTATTGTACCGGCAAACCACTTTTGTCATATATGTAAGTACCTACATATGTATGTACAATGTACATATGTATTTGCATTTGCTTCAACCTACCGCAGCGCAAAGCCACAGAAATCACCACAAGAAGAAGAGTTTCATTTGCAGAGGTAGCACGCTAATATGACACATATGTACATATGTAGATAATCTAGTAAAAGAAAAAAAAAAAAAGAATGGATGCCATTAAAAATTTAGCAAATAAAAAGTTAAAGTTTAAGGTGTGTAAAAAACATTAATGAAAAAATATATGCATGTTTGTTTGTGTGTTTGTTTGTAGGTATATCCATAGATACTTGATGTATTTACTTATAGAGATTTTTCTAAAAAAATGACAAACAAAACTACAGATCGAATAATATAAATGACTAACAAATATACCCAAAAACAATTGGTTATAAAAGGATGAAGCATTTTTTAGTTTTGTAATATTTTTTTTTTTTTTTATAATTTTTATTTTTCAAAATCTCTGCATATAGTACATATCAATTGGCTTTATTAACTAACATTTGGCTTTTGTTTTAAATAAAGAAAATATCTAAATAAATTTAAAAAAATTATATTTTCCGCATTGTTTGTTTTTTTTTTGTTTTTTTTTTTGATTTTTTTTTTTGTTTTTTTTTTGTTTTTTGTTTTTTTTTTTAGCTTTTCTAAACCATGTACCGCCAGCAATTGAAATTCCACCTAACCGCCAAAAAACACAAATTTAAGTCATTGTCCACTGCTATTGTTGTTTGGTCAATATGCATAAATATCTTCGTTTAAACTTCATAACCGCCTAAGTGAGGCTTTCATATAGTATGTTCAGTTCAAATTAAACCACTTTAAAATCAAGTTAAACTTTTTTCAAGTCAAGTGAAACCTTTTTCAATTGAAATGAAACCTTTTTCAATTGAAGTGAAACCTTTTTCAATTGAAATTAGATTGAAAAAGGCTTCATTTCAATTGAGAAAGATTTCAATTCAATTGAAAAAGTGTTAGCTCAATTGAAAAAGGTTTCACTTGACTTGAAAAAAGTTTCATTTGACCTGAAAATGCTATAACCGCCTAACCGACATTTGTGCCAAAATTAAAATTCAATTTCTGACCTCTGACCTCCAACTCTACAACTTCAAAGCTGAAAAGGATATAAGAATGAAATATAGAACCTTCTAAACTTCCCGAATACCAAATTTATGGTATGGGTCTATAGAACTGGGCGCTGGGAGTTAACGTTTGGCAAATGCCAATTTTGGCATAGGCGATTATGAAAGTTTTACTTAGGCGGTTATGAAGTTCAAACGACGATATGCACAGAAATGCATACCTAAATGTCGTTTCCTTTCCATATGGGCGGTCACTAAACATACACACATCGTTTTTGTATTTTTTGTTTTTTTTTTTCGATTTTTGTGAATTTTTCGATTTTGCGATTAAATGCGGAACGCTGTTGAAAATGAGCATTTTTGTTTGTCTTTGTTTTTTTCGGGCAGTGAAATTTATGTGTGCTAACGCTGATACAGATTTCGTGACTTGATGTAATTTTTGGGCCGAATCGAAGAGTGGACAAATCAAGCTGTTGCAAGCTAACGAGCGTATATACACTAACATATTTATTTAGAAAAATAAATATAAACAAATGCATGCACATACATACTTATGTTGATATGTTTAAAAGTACGTAAGTTGTTGTTTAGTAGTTGGTGGTTAGTGCGGTCAGTCAATCGCCCCATTTGCGTGTGCGCCTCAATGAACATTTTCTTCTCGTTTTTCTTAGAATCGCGCTCAATTAGGTTAGGTTATGTACATGTGTTGTGGTGTGGATAAGCTAGCAAATTTTTATTTTTTATTTATACCTATGCATTATGAAATTTTTCATGCTCAATTAAACAAAATTTAAATTGAAACATTTTCTTTTTGTAAAAATACAATTATTAGCGCATAACTTAGCTTTACAGATAAATGCGGTTGGTCAGCCAAATACAAAAGTTGCAACTCAAAGCTTATTGGTTTTTTTGGTTTATAAATTTTGGTATTCTAAAAATAAATTTAAAATTATTTTATGAAAGAATTGGTTTAGTTTCGAACATTGCGCAACTTTTTTTTACTTGCACAATGTACATTATCTTAAAGGTAGAACACAATTACTACTCCCTCTGCTTCGCAGGAAAAAAATGCCACAAAAAAACATAAAGAAATTAAGCTTTAAGCTTCAAATGAAGCAGCTCATTAATTTTTCCACACCTTTTTCCAGTGGCGTAGTAAGAGAATTTTTCGGGGGGGTCACAGCCAATGTAAAAAATTTACCAAAATTAAAATAAAAATCACCAAAAAACTACAATTTTTTTTACAATTGATAAAAATGTAATTTTTTCAGACTATAATTTAACATTTTAGCACACAAATATCGCTTATTATACATATATCAAACTCTTAAGGCCCTTGGCCACTTAAAATCCGGAATGTTAAGCAGTGTAGATATATGTGTGAGTGTCGGGTGATTGACGCAAATATCTAAAAGTTTTGATTATCACCAACGCGAGCCCGACAACAAGAACGTGTAGCACGACGACTGCCGATTGCACTAACACCCAAAAAAAAAAAAAAAAAATTTACACATACACACTGCTTGACATGCCAGATTGTCAGTTGCCAAGGGCCTTTAACTATACTTCAAAAGTAAGTCTCATATTCTCTTCTGGAAATCGACGGTTATAAATAATAATTTTCTTATATAATTTAGTTTTCTAATATTTCATTATGACAGACATAAAATCTCAAATTCAGATACTCTTATAAATTGCATATTTATTCCCATTGTAGTTTATACTAACGGCATGTTAATATGTCTTGTATATATCAATGGATGTTAAAGTAAATTTTTTTTAAAGAAGAGGAAGGTAAAGAAATACTTATGCATATAGGACGTATTACCATTCTGTGTTGGTTTCCGTTCACTTTTCTAAGCCTAATTCTATGTGTACAATATCCCATAAGCTTCATTGCAGTTTATAAATTGATTGGCCTGTTGCAAGTCAAATTTGCACCCGTATTAATTATTGATTGGTAGTGCAGATCAATTTTTCACTACCACTCTCTTTTAAATGGCCATCCGCTTTGAGCGGTAGTGCAAAAATGCCTATCCTTGCTATATATGTACATTAGATGAGTTTTTTTTTGTATGGGATTCTTTAAACCTTCTCAGATCCTCCCTCCGGCACCGGAATATGAAAATAGGATGTTTTAGAGTAAGTAAACTGAAAAAAAAATTTCACTTTTCCAAAAACTGGATGGAGCTACACCGAAAACCGCGAAAATTCCCAGAATTTCAAGGTATGTTTAGATTTATGTCTGAAAAAAGTTAGGATTTTGCACAAGAAAAAAAATTGATACCCACCCATACGAAGTATTAACCGCTAAAACGAATGGCATATTCAGTTTTTTGGTACACTACCCAGGGAAGGTAATAACGCGGCCTAAAGTGACCATTTTCTTTTCTTTCTCATGAATCTTCAACTTCTTGCCCTATACTCTTCCCGAAAGCGAACGTTATTTTTTAACTAAATCACACGGTAGGCTGCGTTATTTAATGCGCTTTCCAGAAATGTATAGCTATTAAAAATCGAATTAAATTTGGATGAGTTCATCAAGTTTAAATGAAGTAAAGTCGGGTATAAAAGGGTAACATATCTTAAAATTTCTTAAATTTTTTAACAATTTTGCTCTTGAAGGCGGTTTTTTGGGTTTTAAGTGATAGTTTTATGTGGATGGATAACTCCACAAATGCAAAAAAAATAGAAAGGCCGAGACCGCGGATAACGGACAAAAAGTTGAGCCGGATGGTGCCAAAACATTTGTGGGCAATATGGGTATCAAAATACAGATTTTACCTAGGACTTTAATGTAAAGTCAATCCATTTTGCTGTGTCCACCGTTTCGACACATATAAGTCAAAAATTAGACTCAAATGTCGCCGATATCCTTTAAAATATTCTGTAGTCATCCTGGACCACTTATTCGCCAGTATATCAGAAATTGGCTAAGAAATTGGCATGTAATAAGTTCCATATGCAAGCCCTAGTTAAGACCTTTAATTTGATACCAATATTGCCCAATAATATTTTGGCACCATCCGGGGCCACGGTTTTTTCCGCTATCCACGGTCTCGATCTTCCAAATTTTTTTTACATTTGTGGAGTTATCCAACAAAATAAAACAATCACTAATAACCCAAAAAACCGTCTTCAAGAGCAAAATTTAAAAAAAAATTAAATATGTATAAAGTACTTCTCCATAGTGCAACCATTATAACTATTTCCCACGTTTCGGTCCTTTTTCCCCTTCAGGAAACTATGTCCTGTGATCTATGCCCTCGCCTACTGTTGTACGAAAAATATTGAAAGAATTACATGAATTGAAAGCATTAGTTAGTATGGGAGGTACCACTCCCACTTTTCCAATGATGGATATATTAAGTCTTACGGCTTCACGGTATTATAGTAAATAAGCGTACTTAATGTCGTGCGATTCCGTACCACGGTTCAAAGTTATAAGCGTTTAAATTAACAGATTTTCATATTTCAGTTTCATATAAAAAATACAAATTTTTCTCTATTGCGATCAATTTTTTTTTACTTCTGTATATTATAGGGCTGCTGTGGTGCAGTGGGTAGAGTGCTCGCCTGCTATGCCAGAGGTTTCGGGTTCAAACCCCAGTCCCAACAAACACCAAGAAATTTTTCTAATTAGTAAAAATTGGGTTTTTTAAGAGCAGCAGTTACCTCTCGGCAGTGGGCGGCACACCCTCCGAGAGTATTTCTGCCATGAAAAAGCTTCTCACAAAAAATGCATTCGCCGTTCGGAGCCGGCATAGAAACTGTAGGTCCACCCAATAAGTAGGAAAAACAAAAGGAGCACACCTCTAATTGGGAGAGAAGCTCGGCCATAAAACTCGTCAGAGTTATAATAGCGCCATTGTATTATTATTATTATATATTATAATATAGGGGTAAAATTTTGCACATGGGCTAATTTTTTTTTATGGAAAGGAGATCGAGAACACAATTTTTGCGACCATCTTTCAAGAAATTTCATAAGAATTTAACTTAAAAATTTTTTAAATATATGTTAATAAAAAGCTTTTAAAAACAAAGAAAATTATGGTTTAATTGTCAAAATCGTTTGGGAGATCGTCTGCAATCGCATTTTAAAAAAAAAGGTCAAAAAAAGTTAATTGCTTTTATGTATATAACAAAAAAAAAAAATTTTGTCGCCAAAAACGAAATCAGGTGTTTATTGGTGTCGCAAAGAGCTTTCCAAAAACGCCACTGCCGATCAAAACGGAAATATTTTATGTTTTGGGTGGCCCATTTCAGAAATTCTTACCCAATAATTACTCTACATCTCTGATAATTACATTAAATTCTATTAATTAATATAATTCAATTCATTGAAATCGTAGATTGATTTTCCTATGTTTTTGTGCGAATTTGTGATATCGATATTTTTGTTAATACTCATTAGGGCAAGTCCGTTCAGCCTATCTTCACCAGTTGAATTTCTTATTCAATTTTTTATTGACATTTTTGGCGTTACTTTTCTGTTATTAGCATGTTAATAACAGCAATACCGTATAATAATTGTAGCGTTTGTTGAGCCGTAGGAAAGTGCAGGAACAGTAGGAATTTTACCACAAAAGAGCGAATATGAGTACAAAGAATGTAAATTGTGGTAAAATTCCTGCGGTTCTTGCACTTGTCTACGGCTCAACAAACGCTACAATTATAAATAATACTTCGTGAAAAAGCGCTAAATTTCGAATCACCAATTTCGAAAAATTACCATTCTCATTGATTTTTTCCTGAAAAAGAAATGTATGCTAATAATTTTATGCGAATATATTTATGGTCAGATCAATTTTATATAAAACGAATTTTTCGCGGGGGGCGCAATTATCTCACTGCGGATGAGGGTTACTTGCGAGATATACATACATATGAACATACATACGTACATACATACATACAAACATATGTATATGCAAGTGACGTGAATAAGGAACAAAAACTTAAATAATTGCGTGCCAACTACGGCGACCCGGACGCTCAGTCACTCGAGTGATTTTAAAAATGCAAGCCAAACATTAAAAAAAAAGTGAGTCATACGCAGTCAACATTGGTTGGTTGGCTGGCTGGTTGGCTGGCAATCAGTGTTGCCAGAATATTTTGAAGCTTATAGCTAAAATAAATAAAAAAAATTGCTAAAAATAGCTAAATAGCTTTTTTTCATAGCTAAAATAAATAGGCAATTTTTTTTTTTTCAAAAATAGCCAAATAATGATTTATTTAAAAAGACGTGACATAAAACAACTTCACATATATGAATATTTATATATACATATATTATATATTGTAGCCATACATATATTTGTTTGTATGTACTTATATATGTACGTCGCATAATAAGATTATTACAATGAAAAAAATCAATTCATTACATATGTATGTATGTATGTATGTATGTATGTACATTCAATTGCAGTATTAAAATAAATTATAATAGCGACTAGTTAATATTTAAACTTTAGTTAAAAATTTGATTCAATAACATTTAAAAAATCATATCTTCTTCATTTAATTCACAGGTTGAATTATTATTAATTGAAGTCATTGCTTTAATAATATCGTTAGGAATTTTAAAGTTATTACAACATTTTTCAAGCCTTTTTAGACCATACCTAACAGTCAATAGAGAGTTTAACATAAATAATTGCATTCTATTTCTTTGCTTTGTTTTTATTACGTTCATAACAGAAAATCTACGTTCTATTTCTGTATTACTAAGTGGTAGGATTAGAAAATTAAACACAAAAGATTGTAGTTCTTCAAACGGATTTTCGTTAAGAGCATTTTTAAGCTTTCTTACGTCTACCCAAAACTTTATTGTAGAGGTAGTTCCCTTCCATGGGTATGCGTGTAGTTTTTCCATTGCATTTCTAAAATAGTGATTTCCTCCGTGTTAAAGTGATCCTTTTCATCCTTGAAAATGTCAAATATTTTTGGCTTATTTACAGAAAAAAATTCAATATTTTTTAAAGATTGAATATTCTGCGCTAAACGTTGGCGGAGTTGCTCAATTAACTTGATAATAAAGTTCTGAAAAATTTTACGGATCCACCGTGAAAAGGACGGTTCAAATATCGCGTATGCCAATGGTCATTTGCGAATTCAAATAGCAAAATGGGCAACAACAAAATGTATGGCAGAGTTGCTTTTGCGCACTGCGAAAACCTTATTGCATCCAAGGCAGATCTAGGAAGGTAGGCTCGGCGGCGAATTCAGAAACTACTTTTTTATTTACAAAGGTAGAGTGTAATGTCAAAATCAAAGCGAATTCACATCATGACCAATAGGAATGGGCGAGTCTCAAGCGAATTCAGATTTTAACTAAGGCGGATTATCATTTTGACATTACACTCTACCAATTACAATAACAAAATACATGGGAAATTTCTGAATTCGCCACCGAGCCTACCTTCCTAGATCTGCCTTGATTGCATCAACCTTGCATATGAATGCACCAATAATCGATAAAATAAGGAAGGCATGCCATACTATCAACTTTTGTATAGTTTGATAATCATAAGGATAAGTATACACTTTCAAGTTTTCATAAACTCGCAGATGACTCATTAGCTTAAAATGATAAACTGATGTGCAAAATAAAGAAATTAAGAAAAATAGCTAAAAATAGCTAAGCTATTAAAAAAAAAGCTAACAAAAATAGCTAATAGCTAAACGCCAAAAGTTATAGCTAAATCTAGCTACAAAATAGCTAAAGTGGCAACACTGCTGGCAATGCTGATGGTGTGTAAAATTGTTGCCAAGTTAGTTGTTATGTGTTGTCGGGGCATTTAGTTTTATTTTGCTTTACAATTAATTGCCTATTATTAAACGCATTGTCAGTTGTTGACGAATACAAATAAAACATAACATGAATCAAGTGAGAATGTGCAAGAATCTATTTTAGTTTTGCATGACAAAAGTATGAAAAAAAAATATAGACTACCTTTAAAAAATATAAAATAATTTAAAACTGGTTCTTGAGCTCATGTTCACTTAAATATAAGTTCACTTAAAATAAATGAATCTTTTACGGCGTATAATGTGTAGAGATTACGGCCAGAAAAGAAACGAAAAATAGAATACTTGCACCTTTTCTTAAAATAGCCGTAAATTACAATTACAATTTCCTCACAATTTCTGTCAACTGCCCATCTGACAACGATTATAAAGCGCAATCAACACTTAACAGCATCTGTAATGTTCCAAGTAAAATCACATCAACAATGATAATCAGTTTTACGAAATTCGCGCATTAATTAAGTGCAGACTGCATATACATACATACATACATACATAAATCTGTAGTATAATGCGCATGAGTGCATAAATCTTTCAACATAAAATTGTCTCGAAATTTACCATCTTTTTATAAAAAAAAAAAAAAATTAGCCACACTGGCATGCAGAAAAATTGCGAAAGAAAAACATCAAAAAAGTCAGAAAAAAGCGCAAAAAAAGTCCGCTAATACAGCTAATGAATGCATTCTTGTATATCAGAAAAAAGTTCTTTTTTATTTACATATTTATTTATGTCTGTCTGTTAAGTGCGAGCAACGCATAAAAAATCGTTTAAACGACCTAAACTTGTTATGGCATTATTGTTGCCTGCCTGCAATTCTGCATTCTGCCATTGTGCTTTGTTGTTGTATTTGTCGCCAAGAAGTGCCAAACCCTTTTGCAGTGCAAGCTCTCCAACATCTGGTGATTGGCGTTATTATTTGCGCTGAAATTCGCTGGAGGCGAATACTTAATTCTGTTTTTAAACGGTTTTATTTAGCTCACCCCGTTTGTTTTATTATTTATTCTTTATTCTTGGGTCAAATTTAGTAATTCAAATTTCACCCTCTTCCTGTCAACCGATTAATCTGAAATTTTGCACGCATGTATAACCCCGATGACAATGCAATATTATGAAAAAAAAATTCCGATAGGTGGCGCGTGGGTCGCTATATTTACAAAAATCGCATTTATGGTCCTATTTGGCTGAAATTCGGAACATGTATTACTACCTTGAAAAGAAATATTTTCTTAAAAAAAAAATTCCGCTAGGTGGCGCGTGGGTCGCTATATTTACAAAAATCGCATTTATGGTCCGATTTGGCTGAAATTCGGAACATGTATTACTACCTTGAAAAGAAATATTTTCTTAAAAAAAAAATTCCGCTAGGTGGCGCGTGGGTCGCTATATTTACAAAAATCGCATTTATGGTCCGATTTGGCTGAAATTCGGAACATGTATTACTACCTTGAAAAGAAATATTTTCTTAAAAAAAAAATTCCGCTAGGTGGCGCGTGGGTCGCTATATTTACAAAAATCGCATTTATGGTCCGATTTGGCTGAAATTCGGAACATGTATTACTACCTTGAAAGGAAATATTTTCCTAAAAAAAACTTCCGATAGGTGGCGCGTGGGTCGCTATAGAGGCGTTGGACTGCAATAAACTAACGGGCAAGAAACCTTGCAATAATGAAGCACTAAATGAATTAAACAGAATGCGAAATAAAAACTAAAAACTAGAAAATAAAAATAGGTAAAAAAACTTTTTAAGTTAAACGGTTTTATGTTATACATACATTGCAATGTTTAAGATAAATGTACTAAAAACCAAAAAATAATAAAATAGATACAGTCGTGGGAATTATAAACATTTGCATAGACTAGACTAAAATAAAACCGGGGGGCACGTCAATTGTCTACAAATTATCGACTTAATGTGCGATAGAAGAATCGTTTAATTCGTCGTTAGGCAGTTGGCCCGCAGACGGTGAGGAAAATACTTACTATTTTCTTGCTCATGGAAATTCCAATAGTTATACACTCCATGTTAATAAAAGAGATGTTGCAACTAGTTTATCGTTGGACATTCACACGAGGAATCGTTTCACTGCTCGTAGTTTGTCTTTAATCGACAAAACATATGATAAAAGTACTACTCGCTCACCACTATGAAACCCTAAAACTCGCTTATAATCGAGCTTGCTAGCTTTTTTCCACATTCTAGCCCTACTTATCACACGTCCATCGTTGTCGGTTGAACAACTGCCTAATTATAGTGTAACATTACAAAACAAACATTTTAATCAACGATTGTAGACAATTGACGTGCCCCACGGTTTTATTTTAGTCTAGTCTATGCAAATGTTTATAATTCCCACGACTGTATCTATTTTATTATTTTTTGGTTTTTAGTACATTTATCTTAAACATTGCAATGTATGTATAACATAAAACCGTTTAACTTAAAAAGTTTTTTTACCTATTTTTATTGTTTCTTTTTTTTTTTGTTTTTCTGAGATTATGTTAATCGCGTTTATATTCTTTTGTGATATCTTTTATATGTATATATATAATTGGCACACACTTTTATGTGCCATACAATGTAATATGAGACTTGTCAGCAAGATTTGCCCTGAATGCTTTTCTCATGCTTTCTTCTGCGTGCTTTATTATTGATTTTTCGATATGTAAAAAAATGATTTTTTCTAAATACAGCAAAAACGTAGTTAAATGTTTTTTTAATATATGCATGCATGTATATGATAAATATATATATATAAAAGTATAGTAGTAAATATATACTAAATATAATAAATAAAAATAAATGCATAATCAAACCAACATAGGCACGCATTTGCATATGTTTTTGCATACGTTTGCATAAAAAATAAACGCCACACCGGCACCGGTGGTGTCCAATCTAACGGAAGTGCCTGTATGTTGCAATTTCCTCGACGCTGCCTTACTCGTATACATACTAGACATGCATTACTGCTTAATGCTGTTGCATGTCATATTCCCACAATAAAATCAGCATGAATTTATGTAGAAAAACGCTAGCAGCAACTGTTAGCAAAAAAGACACACAACAACTACCACAAGCCAGATATCTCAAGTTAAAAAGCAAAAAAAAAAATACATCAAACCGGTGTGAAAATCGTTTAAAAACAAGTAAGGAAGCCTAAGTTCGAGTGGAATCGAACATTAGATACTCAGCTGTATGCTTTCATTGTTTGTTTGCGTTTGATGGAAACACGGTGTAGGTACTTTATATAAAGCAAGTGCTGCATAAAGTGGGCGTAGCCGCGCCCATTTTCAAAATTTTTATCAGTCATCCAACTAAGCATATGAATATTATTCTTTGTGCAACATTTCATTCCTTTACGACTACTAATTACAAAGATGTCACGTTACAAATTCCCAAAGGGTGTTCCAGAAATATCTTTGTTAAAAAGTAGGCGTGGTCATAAACCGATTTCAATAAATTTTTGCGTGTCTGTTAACACAAGTTATAGAGGTGTATAAACCAAGTTTCGTCATAATATCTCACTTATTTGTCGAGTTATGGGCTCCGAAATCTCGTATATTCCTTCGTCTAAAAAGAGGCGGTGCCACGCCCATTTTCCAAAATTTGTCTATTTTTTGTTTCCGGTCTACTGTGGAACTCTTGCCACAAAATTTCAATGATATATCTTTATATTTGACAAGATATCGCTTAAAATGTTTTTATTAGGTCACTTTATAATACACATATATAAAAGTGGGCGTGGTCGTCAACCGATTTCGCTAAGATTTTCAACATGTATTACCACAAGTAATAAAAGTGTACACACCAAGCTTCGTCATTATATGTCAATTATTTGTCGAGTTATGGGCTCAGAAATCTTGTATGTTCCAGCTTATAAAAAGAGGCGGTGCCATGCCCATTTTCCAAAATTTTTGTGTTTTTCGTTGTATGTCCGCAGGCGAACTCCTGGCATAAAATTTCAATGATATATCTTTATATTTGACAGAGATATCGCTTAAAATGTTTTTATTAGGTCACTTTATAATACCCATATATAAAAGTGGGCGTGGCCGTCAACCGATTTTGACAATTTTTCGTCCAAACATTTGACTAAGTAAGTATATCACGCGTACCAAATTTCATCGATATATCTTCAACAGTTTCTGAGTTATGATTCATAAAGCTTTCAATGTTTGCTCCTTAATAAGTGGGCGTGGCACCGCCCATTTTCTAAAATTTCATAAAATTTCTTCATAGGAGCCTGAGCTCAACACGTGGGTGAAATTTCATCGCTCTAGCTGTATTAGTGGCTGAGATACCAAATTTCCGATTTTTTTTATATAGGAAAAGTGGGCGTGGTCATGGTCCGATTTCGCCCATTTTCAATACCAACCGTCCCAGTCTCGATACCAAATTGCATTCCAAATTTCATCAAAATATCTCAATGTTTGCGCGAGTTAGAGTGTTTACAAGCGGACGGACGGACGGACGGACAGACGGACAGACGGACGGACGGACAGACGGACGGACGGACGGACGGACGGACATGGCTCAATCGATTTCTCTTTTCACCCTGATCATTTTGATATACATAAGTCTATATCTATCTCGATTATTTCATTCTGTTACAATCCACCGTTATGAAATCAAAACTATAATACTCTGTGTACTAGTACAGCTGAGTATAAAAACACAAAGGCCAAAAATAAAAATCACTAACAAAAGTAAGCAAAAAATAATGCCAAAAGAATAAAATGTATGAACGTAAATGCAGAGCAATGCGTGTGTCAGTATGTCAGCATGTATGCATGTGTATACGACTGAAAGTATTGCTTGCCAAACGATCGATTGAAAATCAAAGCCAAAATAATTCCATCTCAATAGTTTGTTTGGTCGAGTGTGTAAAATAAAAAAAAACAGCAGCTTTGATGCAAAAATGAAAATGATAAAACAATAAATCTACGTACGCAAATACACAACATTTATGTATGTATGTATGTATGTATGTACATGCATTAGGGTGGTCCCCAAATGTATGCAGATAAATTGTTAAATCAAATTTCGTAAACCTCACTCACCCCCTTGATCGATGCTAATATAACTGTTTATCTAATGCCCAAAATCGATAGCCATGCGGTAAAGGAGACCAAATATAAATTTTTGGTTCCGTTCGGAGATTGATAACGGTTGTCGCACAGCCACAGTCAAAGCTTGATATTAACACATCAATTTCCGATCGAGATCAAAATTTATATGTGACTAGCTGTCCCTGCTTTGGCCCACTTCCAATTATGTATAGACATTAGAAGCGAAAGATGGCGCACTTTAAAACAAATGGATGTACCTGGATGACCGAGCTTTCCTCGGGCTGCAGGCTTCGGCAAAAGTCAAATAATTTAAAAGAGGGAAATATTTATCTTTTCAAAAGTCCCCTCCCCCCCTCCCCCCACTCTTCATGTTCTTATCCCTTTCATCTTCATATTATTCTCCCACTCTCTTTCTCTTTCCCTTTCATTTCGATTTGGATTTCCGTCTCCGTTTTATTTTCTCTTTCCCTTCACATTTCCCCTTACTTTCCCTTTCTTCGATTAGTCTTCCTTTCATTCCCTTTCATTTGGGTTGCGGTTTCCGTCTCCGTCTCCGTCTCCGTTTTATTTTCTCTTCCTCTTCACATTTCTCATTGCTTTCCCTTTCCTTTTACCTTTCTCTACCGTTATACTTTATCTCTCTTTACTGTCTCTCTTCCTTTCATTCCCCTGCTATTCTTTCTCCCCTACCCTGCTCTACTTTATCTCTGTCTCCCCATTTCTCTCCTAGGAATCTCTCTAGGATTCATAATAGGTAGAGCTTTATGTATAAGTTCTGATTTTCACCTTTCATTTGATACCAATATCGCTTCGGTAATATTCCCGGGTGATCCGGTTCCATGTTTTGACAAATATCTGGGGAGCCGACCAATCTGAATATAGCTCTATGTAAATACCCTGCTCAACACCTTTCATCTGAAATCAATATCGCTGAGAAATATTCCGGGTTCATCGGGTCTACATATGGGACCCGACCTATAAAAGCCCTGCTCACCACCTTTTGACCTATACTTTTGTGGGGACCCGACCTTTGAATCATAATCAGTACATCTCTCTGTAAAAGCCCTGCTCATCAATTTTAATCTGAAATCAACATCACTGGGAAACTTATGGGGGTCATTCGGGTCCACATTTTGATCCATATCTGGGGATCCAACCTAGGAATGGTAATGAGTACAATTCCATCTGCTCAATTCCTTTCATTTGATACCAATATCGTCCAGAAATATTCAGGGGAAAGCCGAGTCCACGTTTTGACCTTTGGACCTATGTATATGCATAAGTAAATACATGTGTATGTAGGAATGGTTTAACATAAAAAAATCATAAATAGAAAGTAGTTGTTGTGACTTAACACAGCAAATATTAGTCAAGTGCAACGAGCTGTTATATTTAAAAGTCAA
The DNA here is from genome assembly GCA_960531455.1 of Urophora cardui. Classification (NCBI taxonomy): domain Eukaryota; kingdom Metazoa; phylum Arthropoda; class Insecta; order Diptera; family Tephritidae; genus Urophora; species Urophora cardui. The sequence goes on along the minus strand of OY482671.1, from coordinate 155,492,582 downwards.
TAATGAAAGTCAACAAAATTGTAATGTGGAAAGGCTTAAGAAAATAATAATTGTGTTGGAAAATGTTTTGCATAATATCTAGCAACATTACACATACATACTTACGCATTTTTCATGCGTTCACATATCGCTCAATATGCTTCATTAAGCTATTAACCATGACGGCGAAAAAGCGTAAAAAGAAAGATTAGCTTGTTTTTATTATCTGTGAAATAAGAAATTTTTTGGAAAAAAACAACTATTTCGTCCCCTCAATATAACAATAGCGTATGTGCTCATACGCCAGTATTTTTTTTATTGCATATTTAGAATCTCCATCATTCATTCTATGTCTGGTCAAAATTTCGTCAAATTCTACTTCCACAAAGTGGGTCAAAATGTCATTGGAAAAAATGGTGTATAATTTCTTGTTCAAAAATTTAATAGATATCTGATTTGACAAAAACTTTAAACTCGATTTTCTCAAAACCCAAAAAAAAATTATTCGCTATTGTTATATTGAGGGGACGATATTATTTACGTTGGAAAATATTTTGCATAATTTCTAGCAACATTTTTACACATACATACTTACGCACTTTTCATGCGTTAATCACATATCGCTCAATATGCTTCATTGAGCTATTAACCGTGACTGCGAAAAAGCGTAAAAAGAAAGATTAGCTTTTTTTATTATCTGTGAAATAAGAAATTTTTTGAAAAAAAAAAAAACTATTTATTATCTAAATAATATAAAATTAAAAAAAAAAAATGTTAAATTATGTTTGCGTTAAAGCTTTGAAAGTCATTCATTGCATTAATAAATAAAAAACTGAAAAATTGGAAACAGATAGTAGCTAACACACAACTAATAATAGCCGGTGCCAAGTTTACATTTTTCTAAAATAAATAAGAAAAGCCAAAAATTAGGAAAAGCGTAAGCCAAAAATATGCAGACGAGGAATTGAATGGTTTGAGTAAAAAAAGGAAGAAAAAGTTGCTTTGCCGTTAGCAAGTGGTAAATTTATGTAAATAATACGCCAGCAACGAGACGAGACTGCCAACCCATTAAAACATTTGTAGCTCTTGGCCTGACTGCGGGCTGCTGCAGAAGATACGACGAATTTTACTTGTTTTTTTTTATGATTTTATGTGTTTGTGCGTATGTATATAGGAATATACGAGTACGTACATATGTTAAAATGAAGCCTGTGGTGTTTTTGGTGCATTCACAACAACTTTTTATTATGTCTTTCGTTTATTGCCATTGCTTGCATTACTTACTACATGTGTCATGCAAATTAGCTAGCAGTTTATTAGCAGCTATTATACATATGTATGTATATAATTTTTGAACTGTGTTTATGTGCATACACTCAAAGAAACATATATGCTTTTTTGCGTGTATTTGTAATATTTAATAACTGGTTAACGGCTTAAATCTTGATATTACAATGTTTGTTTAAACGATGGCGTAGTAATATGTATGTAAATATAACAAGCCTTTTTCTTGTGAATGCTGCTATTATTTAGAGAGAGATACATATGTTGCTTGAAAATATTTCTCGCATTCCTGATGATTTTAGTATTTTGTGGAGTAAAAAATTCAACGGTCATGCTCATATGAGCTTCAGGGAGCTACTCGGATGCACATACGAGTCCTGTGTATGCTGCTAGCAAGCAACTGGAAGCGAAAATACCTCGAGCGTTCTCTTGATGAGCAAGAATACATAGAGCGCAATGAGGGGATCAACTAGAGAGCAGCTTTCGTCATTTGGGATCTCTTGTTGCTTTTTTAGCAGCAGAATGGGATCTTCGTTTTTTTAGACAGTTATCTGTCATTGCCTAGGGTTTTTTTTGGGAAAAAAATGGGATATTCTCTTTTCGAAATTTCACAATTATCCCACAAAACAATTTGTTTCGATTTTTTCGGTAGTCAGACTTTTCTGAGCAAAGTCGAAAGTCTTCCGCTACAGCTGAACGATTTCGTTCCAATTTCGTAAACAGAAATCTGAATGTCTCGGAAATTAAATTTTTTTGATCGAAGTCAGCAGTCTATCGCTCCAGCTTAAAGATTTCGAAACGATTTCGTAAAGTTTATTTCATAATTTTGAACTTCAAAAAAATGAAAAATAGAAAAATTTAACACATTTTAAACGAAAACGAATCTGTAAGCAATAAAATGAATAATTATAAAAATATAACAGTCGCCACAAAATTATTGGGTCCGTACGATCCACGGTCGTGTGCTGTTGTATGATGACAATTTTGGTGAGTTGAATCCAGTTTGGTTGCGTAGTTACATTGGCGCTGTTAATCGGGTAAATTGAATATCCGATTTTTAACAGCGCCAGTCTAATATTAATAATGTTATTTCGTGTTGTTTGCCAGCACAAGACGCGATAACATAATATATGGTACAACATTAAGTAATGCTGCTCTTGAAGATGCGTTGATGAATTCATCGCATCGATGTACGGAATACGCTGGTTAGTCGAGGTATGATGCTAAGTGGGTGGATAAAGACAACGTGTAGCCATGGCATATGCACTCATAAAGATAGGTACAAACATTGACAATGACTCATATTGCAAAAACAATTAATGAAAATATGCATGTTATATTTCCACAGGATCCAGCGAACTTGATTGGGGATCGGAAGAACAGATATGCTACGTGAATGATTGTTATTTATTTATTAATATATATACATATACATATACATACATATCTGTACAAATTTAATTAATTTAGTTATATAAATTACTAAAAAATGATTAATTAATAAAAAAATACATATTTATAATGAAATAAAAAAAAAATACAAAATTTCTAAACGAGTTCGCAAAGATTAAATCGAAAAGATTTCGTAACGACAAATTCGTTTCGATTTAGTTAAGAGCATTCTTTACGATATGGCCGCTGTGGTGCAGTGGGTAGAGTGCTCGCCTGCTATGCCAGAGGTCTCGGGTTCAAACCACGGTCCGAGCAAAACACCAAAACAATCTTTCTAATTAGTAAAATCCAATTATTGGGTTTTTTAAGAGCAGCGGTCACCTCTCGGCAGTCGTTGGCATACCCTCCGAGTGTTTTTCTGCCATGAAAAAGCTTCTCACAAAAAATGCATTCGCCGTTCGGAGTCGGCGTAAAACTGTAGGTCCACCCAATTAGTAGGAAAAACAAAAAGGAGCACACCTCGAATTGGGAGAGAAGCTCGGCCATAAAACTCGTCAGAGTTATAACAGCGCCATTGTATTATATTATATTATTATTCTTTACGATATCGTTAAGACTATTTCGTTACGAAGTCGTGTCAACCCTCTCATACAAAAATCGTAACGATTTCGAAACTAAATCGGTTCCGATTTCGAAAGAATTTTCCGATGCGGCGTAACGATTTCGAAACGAAATCGGAAAAAATTGTATAGTGGGATGCTACAGACATAATAAATCCATTGACAAGCAAAGGTAGTTATTGAAAAAATAATTATTCAGTTGTAAGAAGTCGGTGAATTTGGAAAAAGAGACGAAAATGTCCACAATTTTTATTTTTTATTTTTTATTACTTTTTTATTTAATTATTATTTTTTATTACTTTTAGGGCAGTTTTGTAAGCTTTTATGCTACAGAGAACACTGCCTTTTTGTATTTTCAGATCACTTATAGAGCGCTCTGCTTCCGTTTACTTTTAGCATGTACAGAGCGTTATGGTTTTGCTGCTTTGTCTTATCATTTGGAGAGCACTCCCTTTTTGTATTTTTTAGACTAGGCAGGCCACAGCACTTTTGTGTGGAGTCGATTCACACACAGGTACCCATAATAATCATTATTCGTTATATTTTCAGTGAAAAAAATCAAAGTATTGAGTTTGTGTGGGTCCATGTCTGAAATAGCACTATCCGAATCCACTATGATCGAAAAATTTTAAGCCATATCCATAAAAATCAAAAATAATCATTATTTTTTGAGTCTTATTTTTTGATCAAAAATAAAACTTATTCCCTGAGTTTTATTTCTTTGCTTAGGTCGAAAAACTCAAATATTCTCTGAAGAGCTCTGGAACATAATTAATATAAAATTCCCATCGATATAACTTCGTGAATGAGTGATATTTTTGAACGAAAAAAATAAAAATCACACAATAATGATTATTTCTGAAAGATTAAATATCGCTCAAGGAATAAGTGTTATTTCTGATAAAAAAAATAAAACTCAAAAAATAATGATTATTTTTGAGCGATAAATATATCACTCAAGAAATAAATTTTATTTTTGATCAAAAAAAATAAAACTCGAAAAATAATGATTATTTTTGATGAAATATAAAAAAACTCAACATGTAATGATTAAATGGCGATTTTTATTATAAAACTCATAATGATTACGGTAACTGTTAACACATAAATGCGAACCAGTGTAGGGAAGAAATCGCTCTGCGCTCTCTGACACAATCTTTCACTCACACAACTTTGCCGACCATTACTACATAGGGAGCGCTCTGTTTCTGCTCTTTTTCAACCATTTATAGAGCGCTCGCCCTCCTAGAATAGCCCATATTAAAGGCTGCATGTTTTGTTCGGAGAATTAGACAATCCGGGAGCACTCCTTCGCTCCCTACAGAGCGCTTCATTATCGCTCATAGTAGATACGAGTATGATCGCCTTTTTTACAGGGGTCATGTAGAGAAAGTTCGTGTCCTAAGTCTTTTGTGTAACGAAATATTACAGTTTTTATCAGAGACCAACTTTAACAGTTAACACTTCTTTTCATTCGATTTCAGTCTGACGGAAACACAAAAATGGTGAGCGCAAAGTGTTTCCCACTGACTGAAACAGAAAACTCTTTCACTCGAAGTGTTTCTCACCGTGGGCAACCTCTCTCAACGATCTTTTCTCTGTTGCCATTTAAGAGTTATTTTTCAACACTCAAAAATATCCCTCAGCAAGTGACGGTTTCAATGAGACTTTTATTTTTTCCGTCCTTTGATATCGATAACAGTTAAAAACAGAGGGATAAAGAAAAGTGTTGCTGAAAAATATGTTTGCATATGTAGATATGCATGTACGTTCGTGCGCATACGCATGTGTACAAATGGAAGAAAATTTGTTTTCGTAGTATGACTGTATTTAAAATAACCAATTTTGTAACTTAGCAGGTATGGACAGGAATTTTATTTTGAATTATTTAGTTAATACATAATATGTATATGTATTAAAATATACTTTGATGTTAGATTCGTTACTTACATATTTATGTACATATTAATATAGGTATTTAATTATAAAGGCATGTAGGTATCTGAATTTTTTTACATACTCTGCAGGAAGTTAATAAGTAACTAGAGAACAGAATTTCAGTTTCAGAACTAGCGAAAATGTGTCAAAGAGGCACCACTTCATTTGCCGTCGGCTTTGCATATTTCTGCAATTCTTATACATGCATACATATGTACATATGTATGTACTTACATACATATTAACATATCATAGTTAATCTTAGTAGTTCGCAGGTACATACATATGTCCATAACTATTTTATATTATTATTTTTAATACTTAGAGTTCGGCTTTATTAAAAATAACGAATTTATTGTTTTGGTATTAATATTGTACAGCCTCTCACTTAAAATTAAATAAAAGTCGTTACATGTGTACATATGTATGTATATGCAAAAAAATGTTAAATAAAAGATTCAATAATGTATAATAAACATGGAAAATTGCAATACCTGCTTTCCATTCCACTAGATCGCAGGCATACCGGCGTACCATTTAGTATAATTACAAACATTCATACATATGTATGTACATATGCATTTCATATGTTCATCCTCAACGGAGTGGCACATGTACGTGCGCACGACACATACATGCACAAAAGACTTTTATTTTTTCTCTGCCCGAAATATCCGTCCTTTCGCGACAGAAATTTTTCGCTGCTCGATGATAACCGACACTGTCCAACAGTGACGGAAAAAAATTGAAAATAAAAGTTTCCCACTGACGGAAACAGCTAGTCTGTAAACAATAAGTGTTATCGGCGTTGCTCAACTGTTATGCTTTTGTGTTTACATGAAACTGTTATTTTAGGACACTAATAGCGTTTTCGATTCTGAACCAAAATGCTGCATTATTACAAGGCAACATTATCAACATGCGCCCTGAGCCCTAAGAAAATGTTGCACTTTTCATGTGATGTATGAAACAAAAATAATGCAACCCCTTGGTCATATTAAGGGCAGAAAATGCTGCCCTGTTGTCGGGCAGAGGGCGACATTTTTGTCAATAGAACAAGCAACCCTAAAAAAATGTGTGGAATCTATGTGGAATAGAACAAACAAATTTGACAGCCCGATAAAAATGCAGAATAAGTGCGACATTTTTGCCAGAATCGAAAACGCCATTAGAAAAAACTTAACAGTTATGTTGGTCTCTGGTTTTTATACACAGTTATGTACATATATCGCCGTTTAAACTACATTAACGCCTATGCCAAAATTGAGATTTGCCAAACTTTAACTGCTGTAGCCCCGCTCTATCGATCCATACCATAAATATTTTCTTTGGGGAGCTCTATATTTGTTTCTATTAACCTTTTCAACTCTTCTGACGTCGTAGCTCAATTAAAGGTCATTCCAACTTCAAATTAGATGAAAAGGTTTGCCCTCGGGATCAAATCCAGCTCATTTCAAGCTTTTGCCATAAAAAAAAAAACGTTGAAAAATGTGAAAGTTCAGAACATTTGCAAAGAGTTAAGTGAATGTTATTAATTTAGATCTCGTAAAGACACAAATATTAACTGGTAAATTGGGAAAAACTACTGTGAACGTGAGAAGTTTTTTTTCTCACCCATACAATTTCCAAAATTGGAATGAGCTGGTTTTGATACCAAACGCCTCATTTGTGAACACCAAAATCAGTGATGCAATTTAAAGCTTAATTGACTCAATTAATTTGCCATATCTATGTACAGTTTCCAATTATGTACACTTTACAGTTATAATTGATTACTAATCCCTCGATTAAAACCGCTCAAAAAATTAATCACTGCGATTAAACATGTAATCGTTTTTATTGGCAGACGACGTAACTCAACTTTAATAGGTCTAATTTAAATTTGCGCATAACTTGTTAATTAAACTGAGTTTCTCTGATTTGCATAAACTCTCTTACTTCGCGCAGAACAAATCCTGTGTGAAAACTTGTCCCAAACCGACAAAATTAGCATCACAAGTTAAATTTATCACAGCACTTATTGGTGCTTTAGCAGTGGATATAGTGATGGGCGAGTCCGAGATGTTTAGACAATCGAGAGAATCACCATCGTTGCAAAATCACAATCGAGTCAAAAGTTGACTCGCTCCTCGACTACACAATCGAGATGTTTTTGCGATTGTTCCGAGTCAGCGAGTCGGAGGTTGTTTCGATGACATCTCGACTACACAACCGAGATGTTTTTGCGATTGTTCCGAGTCGGCAAGTCGGAGGTTGTTTCGATGACATCTCGACTACATAAGCGAGATGTTTTTGCGACTGTTCCGAGTCGGTGGGCCGGCTGTTGTTTTGATGATTTGTTTTAGTTGATAAAATAACAGAATGAGTGTTGTTGATGAAGAAAGTATAATTGTCAATGGAAGTGAGGCAAATACATATGTAAATAAATGAACCAAATTGAAAAATATGCTATATATAGACGCTGCATTTTTGCAATCACAATTAAAGAGTGCTTAATAAATACAATTAATTATTTAAACATTAATACATTAATAAATTTTATGAAGTGAGACGCTTTCGAAACAAATTAATTTTACGAGCAGTAACAACGGCAATAGATTTGTACCACCGTATACTTTTTTAAGCAATTTTGATATTCAAGCGGCAACAACAACAAATGTTATGTATTTTTTGCTTTGAAAACGAGAGGAATCATTGGCGAGTCCGAGATGTTTTAGCGATTGTTTCGACTGACGGCCATTTACGACTTGACTCGAATACGAATGAAAACCATCGAGAGCATTCGAGATGTTTCAACAATCGAGAGAATCGAATAAAACATCTCGGACTCGCCCATCACTAAGTGGATAAGTGTTAATAAAAATCCCTGCAATTGAAACAGCACGTATTTCACTCATCGCAGTGGTGGCGGACAATACGAAGAGTCCGGCAGCCGACGGCCATTTCAACAACGAACGATTCCTACAGCAACAGTAACCAGATAATGCAGCAAATTAAAAATTACTAGCACATAGCCAGACTGTTAAACTACCACACTACACTACACCCCAAAAAGCAGCCAGCCAGCCGAATATCAGCATTGTAATCAACACTAGTTTAATTGCTTAAGTCAGCCATAGCATAACATGAAGGCTGGTGGACAAGCAGACAAATGGACAAACCGTACGAAAAAGCGTAATAACAACGTTGGTGTTGCTGTCAGTCAGTTAGTAGGGAGGCAACAGCAACAATCACAGCAACAACAACAATAACAACACCCCCAAAAAAGCACTTATGTATATGCCTCAGAAATGATATGAATGAGCTGCTTAACTGCAAATGCAAGCGCACAAAAATGAGTGAAAAGAAGGCGTTCAACACTTGTCCGTTTACATTAGCAATTTTAATTGAAAATCATTGTATGTACTTGTACCAGAACTGATCGATCTTTTGGAACGTGCGCGGTTTTCGTAATTAACTGTCTGCCAAAGCAAAAGTAAAGCAGCAAGTCTTTAAGAAGGCATCCGCTTGAGTGCATAGGGAAGTTACAATTTTATTTAATACAATGCACGGCTTTATTATTATTATTGTTGTTGTTGTTGTTAGCTGTTTATGTGCAATAAATCGCTCCATAAAAAATGTTTAACAATGGCATTTATTTAGAACGTGAGTTGCAGTTGTGACAAATTTAGAATTTCATTTTTTTATCGTTATTACTTTCTTAACACCTCAATGCATATTGCGAAAGCGAAAATACAGTCTTTTGCGTAAAGCGTATGCATACAGTGATTGATTGATTGATTGGTCGTGCGACATAAGTGTCAGTTCTATTGAAGTGTTGATGACGTTGTTGAATTGGTGCATCGCCACGGCCACCGCCAGCTGACCGGGTGGTAGAGTGTTATTATCGATTTAAAGGCAATTAATGGTGGCAAGTATGCAGCAAAGATTAAAATTGTAGATTTGGAGTAGCTTTATGAATAACTAAGTTTGCTGGTATACTCAGCTGTGAGCTTTAATATCAGCAGATGTACTTCTTAATCTTTATATAAAGTTTGCATTGTGCAGCTGCATATTCAAGCCAAGCATTATAACAACGAATTCTAGCGATTGTGATTAAGATAATGAGTTGTAACAGTGGTTAGCTATATTCTCATCTAATTAAGTTAACGCAGTAATCAAGATAAAATTTATTTTACATTTAATTCGGAATAAAGAGTTTTTAGTAGCTGAGATTTCAAGTGAATACAAGACTAATTGTATAGATAAGTAATAAGAGTAAGTAATTCACGGTGAGACCAATGAAATTGGAGATTTTCTGTTTGGCATTTTTTGTCAAGTTAGTAAAAAGCAAATAATAAAAATAACCGAAGATATATATAAATGTTTGGCAAGGTGACAAAATAATTCATAATTTTTCAAAATTGATTTTTAAATGATATTATTGACAAAAAAAGAAAACAATGAAGGCATTCGCAACATTAATCACGTGTATCTGCGTCAAAAACTTAACTCATTATGCTAGTAATTATTCTTCTTCTCCTTCTTCTTCTTCTTCTTCTTCTTTTTGTTCTTCTTCTTCTTCTTCTTTTTGTTCTTCTTCTTCTTCTTCTTCTTTTTCTTTTTCTTCTTCCTCTTCTTTTTCTTCTTCCTCTTCTTTTTCTTCTTCTTCTTATTCCAATAAATCGCGCCAGTCCTTTCTGTTTCGTTCTGCGTGGCGGCAGTTGGAAATACAAAGGTTGGACGCGTCAGTCTTCACCTGATCTTCCCAACGCAGTGTAGGTCTCATTTTTCTTCTGTCTTTAGCGGTTTTCGATAGAAATACTTTCGGGACCGGAGCACATTCATCCGTTCTCACGACATGACCTGCATAAGGCAGCCGCTGTATCTTTATTCGCTAATAGTGGTGCTTAAATAGAAAAAGTCCTTAACGGTTTCGAATTTTGTAGCTGTCAACAGTGACGTGGCTGCCAAAACGTTCCTTTTGTTTGTGTGACGACGCAGGATACTAGTACTAATGATCACACTCTATAATCGTTATCAGAATAAAAAGTTAAGTGCGAATATTGCATAATGAGTTGTTTTACTAAAGTGTGTTCAACACTTTTCCGGATTATAAATATCCGCTATGTTTATGATTTGCTGATGAGTATTTGCGCAGCAGTATTAAGTAAACAAAGAAGAAGAAGAAAAAACAGATTAAATACGAATTCATCTAAGCCAAAGATGCGCACTCATATTTGCGGTTGTGTCTATGTGCGTATATAGTTATCAGAGAGCTACTTGTGCTTTCAAGCTGCTTGAAAGTAGTATGTTACAGTGATATTACATCGCAGAAATAAAATAAATAATTTTCAATTGGAAATTGAAATGCAATAACAGAATATGTGCGCTGCTGTTTTATGGAACATTGTTTAAACCAAGCTATCCGCCAAATTAAGTCGGTATGTGCAGCGCTCTGTTACATTTGTATGCATATGTATATAAGCTTGCAAAACTTCAACCAAAGCAAAGTTTGCTTTAATAACCTCACATACGGTACACATACTCTCGCAGATATACATGCCCACCCAGTTGGAAAAGGTAATGTCATGTCCCATTTTGATGTCCTAGGAATGTAATATATTTAATAAAGAAACATTGAAATTTAGAAAAGGAAAAAAACCAATTTATTCATATTTCTGGGGAAAAGGGAAGGAAAGCTGTTTTACTTGCAGGAACCCTGGACGGACTGAACTACCCCAGCTGCCAAAGGAAAAGTCCGTCTATATATGTACATATGTAAAATGTCTGTAATATTGTTTTTTTTTTCCGATAGTTTTTAATATACATACATGTAAGTTCGCGTTGTGATAATTATTTTTGTGATTTTGTAACACATTATATCGTCGCTCCCAACGAAGACTAGCACGGTTCAGTTAGCGTGGAAGACTAGCACGGTTCGTTGTTCGCGTGGAAGACTAACACACTTCGTTGTTCGCGTGGAAGACTAACACACTTCGTTGTTCGCGTGGAAGACTAGCATGCTTCAGTTCTCTGCGTGGAAAACTAGCATACTTCGTTGTTCGCGTGGAAGACTAGCATGCTTCAGTTCTCTGCGTGGAAGACTAGCATACTTCAGTTCTCTGCGTGGAAGACTAGCATACTTCAGTACTCTGCGTGGAAGACTAGCATGCTTCACTTGTTTGGGTGGAAACTAACATACTTCTGTTTGTTAGAAATAAGCTTAGGGGTTAAGCACATAAGGAGGATTGTCCGAGGAGTGAAAGATATTTTATAAGTAAGTGCAAGAACAATAATTCATACTGAAATAAAACTTTAAACAGGAACCAAACTATATGAAAAGTATATGAGTTTCAAATATTCCTAGACTTGTACTAGGCCTACTTTTAAGTATGTGCATATGTTGTGCAAATAAAACCTGGATTTCGCATCAAATAAAACACCGCATTAGTTATTGCTCGGAACTCTATATTTATATATATGTAGATATGACTAGTGCTTTCGTACTACACAAAAAGTGTGCACAATGTTTTTAAAAAAATAGAACCGTGCTAGTCTTCGTTGAGAGCGACGATATATAAATATAGAGTTCCGAGTAATAACTAACGATACTTTTCATATAGTTTGGCTGAAGGTTCCTGTTTAAAGTTTTATTGCAGTATGAATTATTGTTCTTGCACGTACTTATAAAATATCTTTCACTCCTCGGACAATCCTCCTTATGTGCTTAACCCCTAAGCTTATTTCTAACAAACAGAAGTATGTTAGTTTCCACCCAAACAAGTGAAGCATGCTAGTCTTCCACGCAGAGAACTGAAGTATGCTAGTCTTCCACGCGAACAACGAAGTGTGCTAATCTTCCACGCAATCAACGAAGTGTGTTAGTCTTCCATGCGAACAATGAACCGTGCTAGTCTTCGTTGGGAGCGACGATATATGCATATGTGAGTAATTTTGTTATATGTATATCTTTTCTTTTATGTGTACAAAATAAAGAAACCGCCCCTGAGGATGGTACGGAGCTTACCGAAACGTCGGGCACTATGTGAATTGTAAAGCTTTGTTTTTACCTTTGCACTAGCACCAATGAGACCAAAACAGCCCACCTAAGGGATTGTGAATAAAAATTTAAAATTTGGTCAGCTTATACATAAGTAATGCATCTACTTTTGCCTTCTAGCGAAAGCAGGAAAGAATGAAGAGAGTCGCTCTCGGCCGTGATCTCAGTCTAAGTTTATTTTCTCACTAAAATTGCTCTCTTTCTCTCTCATTGACTGTATGCCCCCTAAGGGCGAGTTTACGCCGAGATCAAATCAAATCAGTCAAATACTTTGCTTCTGGTTTTCCATTAAAGCGAAACATGAGAGAGAGATATAGAGAGAGCAGGAGAGCCACTCACACTCCCGATTTTGACCGTCGGACACGGAATAAGTGGGTAATCCATCAGTCAAGGAGAATAAAAATCGAAAAATTAGAGAAAAAGTGTATATGACTGATTTAATTTTGCTCTCGGCGTAAATCCGCCCTAATATGACCCTAAAATATTTTTTTTTTGTATTCCTCTCTTCATACTCTCTTCATCCAGTGTTGCTGTTAACATTTTATTCTGTTGTTCATTTCATATTCTCCTCCGGCTTCGAACCATGAAATCAACCTGAATTCAATTCAACGCCATCATATAGCCGGACATTCAACACTATATTGAACTTTAGTGATGCTTCTGTACTTCAGTTTTTTCGAAAAAGCGTCTAGGAATTGTAGTCATCATCGTAAAAAACGAGTCGAAAAAATTAAGACTCAGAATTGTTTTTGTTGCTAGATTCAATGTTTTTGATTGTTGTTTTATTAATCATGTTATTGCTGAGAGCCGATACCTGAGCTCTTCGCTTACTTTGGGTTGCATTCTAGGATGTATCCGATTTCATACATTGTTTTATCCGTCCTAACGTTCATAAATGGCCATTTTTCCAACTGGGATGTATATACAAACACATACCTAGAGCATGCATGTATATTTACTTTTGCAATAAACGCATTTTGTCAGATACAAAATTTTAGCTGACGCGTCGTTGAAAAGCACATCATCAAACAAAAAATTGGTAATTACAAGTGACAACAAAAAAGTGTGCAATGTTCACAAGAGCGGCAGCAAGCAAACAACCAGCAACTATTGCTTTATAAATATATGTATATACACACATTTTTGCATGTATGTACATTGTACATCTATGGGCATTACATTCACTTCAACGAACGAACGAACGAAGTTGTTGTCATATGCAGAAGCATAAAAAAGTGTCATTTCCAGTTTCCTGCATCCGCAATGAAGCGCATCCAAATTACTTTGGTCAGTGTTGGAGCGGCGCAACTGACCGATAACCGGCTGTCAGAATTGTTGATTAAGTATAAGTAATGAATTGGAAATGAGTTTTTTTAAATAACTTTTAAGAATATGTACGGTAAATGAAGTAGTTGGTTGACAACTTTAACTTTTCATTATTATTGTTCTTTAACTTTGCAGCTTTTGTAATGTGGAATCGAATTTTAGTTTAGTTTTACTAAAAATTTATAACGCCATTTAGAAAGAAAGGATGTCTCATAAGGAGCATAAAGGCTTTGAAAAAATATATACTCTGAAAAAAATACCCGTAGTTAAATCAACAACTTTCGGCTGTTGAATCTCCGTCTTTGATTCACCAGCAAAAGTATTTGTTTTTACAGCAAAGTTTTTGATCCAACAATTTATTCAAAAACGGGCGCTGTTGTTTCAAAAACTTGCCTGCTTTTAAAATTTTTTTTTTGTGAGAAAACTTTTTTTGTGAGAAAACCAACAAAAACAATAATGATGGAGAGAAGATGAAGAGAAAAATCTAAACAAAAGTGTATTTTTAGCAGAAAATTTTCTCCAAAAGTCCCCGTTGTTGATTTAAAGGTAAAAGTATTTGATCCAACAGTTTCCGTTGTTAACAAAACTAACGAGAACATTTTTTCTTTTTTTTTTTGTTTTTACAATGATTCATATAATTTATAGATGCTTTTTCGGGAAAGAGGAAGTATAAAAGGTGGTTTTAAACTCAATTTAATGTTGAATGCTCCACTATGTGATGATTGGATAGAATTTCAGGTTGATGTCATTGCTCGAATCCGGAGGAGAATATAAAATAAAGAAGAAAAAGCAGAATAAGAAATAAAGATATCAACCAGTGAATGATAAGAAGGAGAGAAGAAGGGGAGAATAAGCGGAGGATACATATTTGCAGTTGGGACCCGCGTGGAGAGAAGGTGAAGAGTAAAATGCAAACAAAAATTTATTTTCAGGTGAAAATTTTGTCCAACAGTCTCCGTTGTTGACTTAAATCAACAACGCTTGCACCTTTGAAACAACAATGGAGCGTTGTTGGGCACATTTCAAATGGGGAAAGTAGTTGATTTAACAGCGAAAGTCTTTAGATTTACAACGTTTTTTTTTTTTCAGAGTATATAATAAAAAAACCGAAAAAACAATGTGTGTGCCTGAAATGTAAAAGCACACACCTAGTTATATGTACATTTTTTCAAGCACATGGCACATGTATAATGAGTTTTTCTTTTTTATAAAAATATACAAAGCACATGTGTGTGCCTGACTTTCAGATTTCAGGCATATGTATTTTGTGCTAAAAATTTTTTCAGTGAACACAGAGTACATGTGCCCGTGCTGTGTGTCAATGCGTACCCAGATAATAGACGAACTTGCAAGAGCGAGCTCATTCGCTCTGCTTTCGTCATCTTCAAAGGGTTCAAGTATGCTGCTCGCCACATGCAAGCTCACTCTTAAGGGATTTTTTTCGCAGAAGCGGATGCTAGATGTAAATGCCTCAGTACCTACAATCATTCAAGACTCGTACTAAAGGGCTACTTCTTCTAAGGAAAAAGGCCCTGATTACCGGTCACATTACTATCGACAGACATGCTGAAAGACTGAGTGTTCCTTTTAATGACTTCTGTAGAAGCTGCAGAGAAGAGGAAGAGCCTGAAACTGTAAAACACTGTGTAAATGGCCCGCACTATGATTTAAGAGGATAAAATTTCTGGGGCCGCCCCCCAATTTTCTGACCCCGTTGACTTAGCTAAGATAGAATACACATTTTGGTTCGAGTAGGGGTTTAGATCTTCGTGGTAGCACAATGGGTGTTGCACCAACAACCACTATTACCTAACATAACCATGATCAAGCACACGAACTGAGTCGATTAAGCCATTTGCGTCTGTCTGCACGTTTGTTTGAACACAAACTACATAGTCGATGTATTGTGGAACGAATTTCCGTATAGTCGCTGAATTTTTGAGAGAAATGCGGTATACGAGTGTATTCTTATGTAAAATTGATAATTTGTCGGAACAGACCATATGGAACCACTTTAAGGTATAGCTCCCATTTAAATGATTGTTCATATATAAACATTTTGGGGTATACTCATCAATCATTTTATACATAGCCTACAGAATTGGAATTATAAATTAAGCAAAATCAGACTATTTAATATTTCATTTCTCCATTCATGAGAGGTATGAATTCTTGGGCGAGGCAAAGACAGCCGCGGTCCTATTTGTTCAACTTATACTAGTAATTTTTCAGTTTCTAATGCATGCAGAAGCGTTTTGGTTTCTTAAACCTCTTTTTAAATTTTCTTACTAATATATTTCCAAACCAATTCGTAACGCCTACAAAAAGAAAAACAATAAAAACAAGTAACACTTAAATTGAAGTGACACACACCTCAAGACCACTTTGTATACATGCTAAGCATGTACATCTGTGTATAATTGTTGTTTGCTTTTGTTATTGTTTGTAGTTTTTTATGGTTTCAGCGCTTGCAACAATTTATGACATTCAAAAAATGTCATGTTACTTGCAACAGCATCCAACAAACGGCAAGAAAAAAGAAAACAATAACTTAATCGCACATTGGCCAATGGCAACACACACAACAAAGTCATTGTGCTGTTAGCAACAAGTAGCAGCAACGATCATCATCAACATCATCATCAACATCAGCATCGTCAACAAATAACAGCAAACAGCACAAAAAAAAAATTTCAAGTGTCGACTTAGCAATTGTTTATTCTCGCGCTTTTTTATTTGTTGCAGTTGCTGTTGTTTATTACTTCGGCTTTGAAGCAGAACCAACTTTAATTCACGTTGAGTGTGTGCCGCATTGTACGTAACCAGGAAAAAATCTACGCCTTATTTAAGAATTATTCCAGAAGATTTAAAGGCTTATGAAATAAGGCCGAAGAAAGTTGTATGGGCAACGGCTTAAAATAAGGCTGATTTTTCTGTGTTGATGCCATTAGGCTGTAAGGATTACTCTCTCTCTCTCGCTGAGAGGAAAGCTTATTTCCAAGGCTTATCCGCCATTGCAATAAGGCTTAGATAATTCCTGATAATAAGGCCTTATGTGCTGTCTATATACCTTATAATAAGGCTTATTTGCCATGGGAAATGAGACTTAGCTAATTTTTAATAATTGGGCCTTCTTCGGTACTTAAATGCCTTATATAAGGAATAGTAAAAAGGGTTTTTTTGTTTAGCCAAACATTGTAACCTCCATGCTTTCTGATAAAACTCAATTTCCTCTCGCTCTCTCTCTATTTGGGATATGTATGAGCGCATAATAGAGAATTGGAGCAGAGCGAATGAGTGCATAACAGCAAGCAGCGCTGCCAGCGTATCCTATGTTATAGCTTAGGCTTCAGCTATCAGCCTAACCTTTTTGCTGGGTACGTACGTATATTTTTATGAAGTTTTACAAATACGAATAAACTTGCCAGTTGGTTTTGTTCGTACTTTTGTTGTTGTTATATTTGCTTGATTGTCGGTAGGTATAAAAGAAATTATACCTTTTTATTATAATCATGTGTTGAGTTGAACTCATTCTCACTCAGCTGCAAAATGCAATGAATGCGTGTTTTTCTGAACTTGCGTTGCTTTTATGTAGATTTATTTTTTATTTATGTATGTATGTATAAATCTGCGAAATTTCGCAATTGTTTAACAAGTGAAGCATCAGCAAAAGGTTTCACTGAATGTTTCAAATAATCTAACTGGTTTTGTGTGCGTTTTTATGATGAAAAGTTCTTAATGTCATAGAAAATCGTGGGAGTACCAAAAGTGAAAGGATACTTCATGAAAGTGGTAGCACCCAAATGATTTCAATGAAAATATGAAAAATTGTTTTTCATTTTCATTTCATTTCTTCATTCTCCAAATCAAAGCAAATAACAATATCAATAACGTTTTGCATTTACAAATTTATTACCTTACTTATTATAGTACCTTCATAAATTACAAGCAATTAAGCAAATTTATAGCAGGAAGTTATTTTTATGGGAGTCTGCAAAAATTCTCTCATGAAATATTTAATAGTTTATTGTTGTAGAGCAACAAGCGCATACCAAATTGTTGCACTTGACATAATTGAATTACAACAAGAGCAAAATTAATGACATGCACATACATATACATACCAAAAAAAAAACCAGTAGGGTGGTCCCCAAATATATGGCGACAAATTTTATAGCATATTTCCTCAACCTCACTCCTATATCGATGCTAATATAGTTGAAGATACCACATATATAAATTTTTGTCTCGATCGGAAATGCTTAAGTGGTGTCGCATAGGGGTCAAAGTTCAGAAAACTCTATGGAGACTTAAAAAATTAAGTTAATTTTTTTATATCTAATGCCCAAAATCGATTTTCCTGTACTGAAAAATACCAAATGCAAATTTTGGTCCCGATCGGAGATAGTGAAGGGCTGGCTCAGAGGGGTTAAAATTCAGATTACTATATATGTAAAGACCAAAAAATTAAATTAAATTTTTTTATATCTAATCGTCAAAATCGATAGTCTCATACTCAAGGATACCAAATATAAATTTTGGTTCTGATCAGAGACGGCTAAGAGGTGTCGCAGAGGGATCCCATATGGTATATGAATTTTGATCCCTTTGCGACATACCTTAACCATCTCCGATCGGCACCAAAATTTATATGCGGTATCTTTGGCCGTACTTTAACCGATTAATCATTCGATTTTAAGCACCACTCTAATGCAAATATATAAAAATGATTACTATTAAAGTATTTATAAATGACAGACATATGTAGAAAACAAACATGTATTTGACTAATTAAAAGTAATTTTTTGTTGCCTCCCAGGCATAATAAAGCATTAAAAATTAGTTACTTAATTACCTGGTAAACATTTACAAATGTATTTAGCTAGAAATTATAATATAACATTATCGATTGTTGTGCAGAAGTTAATTTAATATAAAAGTTAGTTTGTGCATTTTACTTCCCATTGTGAGATACAAACTTACATACATATGTACATATGTACTTCAATGCATTTTAGAAATATATTAAATCAATACTAAAGATCACTGCTGATTACATATTAGGGTGGAGCGAGTTGGAGCTTTTTTTGAAATCATTATTGGCATACCTGCAGAAAGTTGCCTTTGTAGCACAGAAGTAAGACTGCAAAATATTATTGGCCTAGTCCTTTATTTAGAGGTGCCCAAATTCAATTAAAAAATGGACAAAATGCTCCAGATGCATAAAATTCATTAGCTAAGTAGATAAAATTAATTTGCTAATTTCTCATAAAAATATGTATAATTTTCGATGGAAAATGTTTAAATAAGTGTCTTCAAGCTTATACAAAAATTCTGAAAATTCGAGGAAATTTCAAAAATTAAAAAAAAATTATATTCTTCGGAATGTTAAATGTGTTTTATTTCCGGTTCTACTGAAGCGATGGAAATTCTTCTTGTACAAAAGATTAATGGTTTTTGACGGCGTTTAACAAACAGGTAAAAAAAAGTTACATTAAGGTGGTATAAACTAAGTACTGGGCGGAAGTGACCCCAATGGTGCACATAGGGTTAAAACAATCATAATGTAGAAACACTTCTCTCAAGCCAAGAAGATTGGTTTATCATACTTAGGGATCGGACCATAAATACCGATGATATGAAAAAAATGAATTTTAGCAACATCTAGCGACAAAATAAAATTAAAAAATTTGTCCAGAAATGTTTTTGAAAAAGAAATCATGTGGGGGTGTACGCTGAACTTTTTTTTTGCGATACGCTCTAATGTACATATGTGATAGGGACGTAAAGCTTAGTAAATGTGTGAATATCGAGATTTTTGAGATTATTGTTCCAAAATGAGTAGCACTTCCACTGTATTCAAAACAATAAAAAAGTAGTTCGCTAACTGGATAAGTAATAAGTAATGCTGTCAATAACAAAAGTTTGTATTAGAAATTCAAGTTAATAACGAAAAAACAACTTGTGCCCGCCTTTCTTTCTTCAAAGATTAAGTAACAAAAATCTTAAATGAACGTTTTTTTTCTTGATCATTATTGAGCAAGAGTTTCTATTGCATTGCTGTATGTTTTGTAAGTGCGGTAATAAATAATGAGAAAAAAAGCTATTAATGTCTGCCATTTGTTAATGTTATTGGTTATTTATGCCAAGAAAAAAAGCCAACAACTTTAGCCTCAGTTCAATGGACAGGCAATGGACTGCGTCCATTCTGATTTATATATAAACTTTATATTATAAAGTGTCTAAAAAGAGAGTGTTTGGCTACACCCAGAAATGTCAAATGCAGCAGCATTTACAGTTACGGGATATCCATTCACCACAAACATGGGTGTCGCTTTTAATGGCATATTGTTTTTTTTTGTTCTTGCCAAATTAACTGTTATTCTTTTTACAAAAGTACATAACGTCGTTTAAACTTCATAACCGCCTAGGTGAGACTTTCATAACCGCCTAACCAACATTTGTGCCAAAAATTAAAATTGACCTCCTGACGCCCAACTCTACGACTTCAGAGCTGAAAGGTACTATAGTTGGCAATATAGAGCTTCCCGAGCTTCCTGAAGGTCAAAGTTATGGTATTGATCGATAGAGCTGGGTGACACGAGCTAAAGTTTTGGCAAATCTCAATTTTGGCATAGGCGGCTATGAAAGTTTCACTTAGGCGGTTATGAAGCTTATGTGTATATGTGTGAACTAAATTGGTTAAAGTTATGTTGAGGACCTTGAAACAAATTTGTATTGACAGGAATTCTAAATATGTGTGCATATAGAATGTGTTCTCGTTTTTATAAGCAAATATATACTCGTAGACTGAGCTTATTTTTTTCTCTTGTATTTACATACATACAATTAGCAACTTCAATTTCTATTGCAGGCTAATTACTTTAATTATACATATCACCTTAAACTGGAAATTGGCCTTTTATAGTATATACTAGCAAATATGTACCCGTCCCGCTTCGCTGCGGCAATTCAACTGCCTATCAATCTTCCTACCACTATCCATCTCGCGTCCCCTTTATCTTTTCCTCCACCTATAGAACTCTCTGCCTCTCTCTCCTCCTCTTCCGAATCCTATAAACAATATTACGTGGCCATCTGGGTCTACATATCGGTCTATCCCGGGAACAGATTGAGATATCAACATAGTATGAAACGCTGAACGGCTCCTTTAATTTTATACCGATATTGCTCAAAACTATTTCGGGGTCATCTGGGTCCAAGTTTTGGCCTCGATCTGTACAACCGACTTCAAAGTTGTAATGGAGTGAACTTGCTATTGAAGCCTTGATTTAAACCTTTATTGCTCAAAAACAAATTCAGGGCTATCTGGGTCCATATATTGGAAGGGGTTGAGAAATAAATAAGGTCTCAATTTTCTAGCGGGTTCATTCTTTTAACCGAGTTCTTCATTACATAAAAACCATTCATGCCAAAAACGAACGGAATCGGATCATAAAAACGGATTTTAAAAATATAGCGACTCTAGTGCCATCTAGCGAGAAAATCTATAACCTATGTACTACTTATTGAAAGAATTAACTGTCCAAATTTGGCAAAAATCCGTGCGGTAGTTTTTTAGCCATTTGCTCACATAAAATCCCCTTTAATTTGATATATGTACATATCGTCATTTAAAGTGCCTTTTCGCGTAAGAGGCATTTGCATTTTCGCATAGCGGACGGTGGTTGAATTTTACAGAAGAGCGTACAAACTTAAATTTAAATAGTTACGTAGATCAGTTTGTTAGCTAAAACATAAACTTAGTGTAAAAAAAGGAAACAAAAATGTCCCTTACGCGAAAATGCAAATATCTCTTACGCGAAAATGCACTTTAAACGACGATATATATATATATTGATATAGATAATTTTTGTGTATTTGTTTTAATATTAATTTAAAAAAAATATATATATTTATTTTTTTAATTTCAGCAAACAACCGTCAAAATCTACAGACAGCCAGCCAAGCAAAAGCAGCATTGGCGTTCACTCGACTGCAGCTATAACAACAAAATAAACATTATTTCTGCGTGCAACCAATAAATTCAAAACAACAACGCTAAAACAAGCAGCAACAACAACAAAGAAAATAAAATAAAAACAGCTATAAAAACTACCTGCTCTTCTCTTCGCTCCTCCATTTACCATGTAAACACTTACGCGGCACTTTTTCCGCTTTTATTTATTACACTTTTAAAATCGAAATAATGCGAAAAACATCAAAAGTCTAAAAGTCTTGCCACTTAACAAAATCATTTTCTTTTGTAATTTCCTTTTAACTAACGCAAAATTTTAATCGATTAAACGAAAGTTGGATTTTCAACCGCAAATAACATAATAAGTAACTTTCATTGCTCATTTAATTTCAAATCGATTTCAATAAAATTCAAATCACTTGCAATTGTGCACATACATAAGTAAAAACCATTTACTTTAATATGGAAATAACATTTTCAAAGTAGTTTTCAAAACGTTTGCTACATAAATTACATAAAACGAATTAATCGAAAAGCGATCAAATGAAATCTAACAAGCGTGTGACGGAATTACAAACAAAATTAAGTAAAGCACAGATGTATAAACAAATTGAGGAATCATTGCATTGCACAAGAACAAACTAAATAATTTGCAAATTTAACTAATTGAAATCAATTCACTTAATTCATTCAACGATTCTGTGATATAAGAACCAAAAGGTGAGTTCATCAAAGATTATTTTTAACAAAAAGCCATTAAAGTAATAGTAATAATTATAATAATAATAATAATAATAGGGTCAGAATTTTTCAAATCAGCACAAAAAATTTTTTTTTCTTAGATTTTTGTGATTCGCATCTTAATCGATAGGTCTCCGCGTCAAGAATTAGTCACCGAAATATTTCTGCGAAATTAACATTTTTGCAATAGTTATTCGCTAACAAAGTTTTACATCAACGTTTTTTCAAAGATTTATTGTTAATCGACGGTACAACTAAATTTAACGCGAACTACGCCATTTGTAAGGCAATTGTGTATATTTTAATATAGTTTTTCAATACTTAAAAAAAATAAAAAAATTTATTTTTTTTTGCATCCTTTTTAAGGATAATTGATTTTTATCAATGTTCTCCGCCTAGGAAAAATTCGAAAAAAATATTGTAGGTTTAGTGGAGTATCAAAAACTGAATTCCGAAGAAAAAAAGATGGGGACTCTTACTGTTTAAATGTAAAATGTGATTGAGTGATTTCCTTCTTCAACTTATTTATTTTTACTTTTATATATTTTGCTATGTTTATTAGAGGACTTTTTATTTATGGCTTATTTCTTTGAATAATATGTCAGTGGAATTTTCAGTTAGCAAATTGTCTTAAATAATAGCAAATATTTGCTAACTGAATATTTCCGTCGCCATGCCTCCACCAAATCGTTGTTGTAATCCTTTATTAAAACAAAAGCACAATCGCGTTAGCCATGGATTGAGATTAGTTGGTAATAAATGGGGAGTTGAATTCATCAACCTAATCGGAAAATATGTATGTGGGACGTGTCGAAAGGAAATAAAGAAAACAAGCGACCAAAAAGTATTTGAAATAAAGAAAAACAACATTGAAGTGACGCAAGATGAAAATTGTGTATCCGAGGCAAGCGAATCAGAAGATGAAGTATCATGCTCATATTATGAAGATTTAGAAGGTATTGTTGACGGCATTATAAACCATTTTAAAGACTTTTAATACCTAATATGTATGTATATATTCAAAATATCGTAGATGAAAATTTTTTCGTATCACGAATGGAAACCAAGCAGTCAAGATCGCATGATACATTTTCAGACACAAAGGTGACGGCTGAAATGAAGACCGCTCTGTCTAAAATCTCCAATAGGCAGGAAAAAATGCGATTGCTTACATGCGCTCCTGTAGAGTGGTCAGCAGCAAAGATAAAGAGCCAACTGGGAGTAACGCGATATATGGCAGAAACTGCATTAAAACTTCGTCAAACGACAGGATTTTATTCAGTGGCAAAGAAAAAAGATGGTCATTCATTGCATAGCAGTCTGGTCGACAAAGTGAAGGAGTTTTATGAATTGGACGAGTGTAGTAGGGTAATGCCAGGTAAAAAAGATTCTATTACGATTAGGCAAAATGGGGTTAAACAGCGTGTACAAAAAAGGCTTCTATTGAGCAATATCAAAGAGCTACACGATAAATTTTTAACAAAAAACCCTAATTTAAACATTAGTATCACGTCTTTTACCAAGCTGCGGCCACAATACTGTGTTGCTGTAGGATCTAGTGGCAGCCATAATGTATGCGTATGCAAAATCCACCAAAACATGAAGCTGAAAATCCACGGGTTAAATAATGCCCTTAAATTTTCTGGAAGCAGCGAGCGAATTTTGGTCGGTGATATGGTAAAAAAGACACTCTGTCCCATGACAAACAGTTCATGTTACCTACAAAGTTGTGAGCGTTGTCCTGGATTTGAACAGAATATTGCCAACGTATTGGAAACCTTACTTAAAGATTCAATCATAGAGTACAAGCAATGGACATCCACGGACAGGTGAGCACTTTCTATGTTCTCCCAGGACCTTAAAAGCAATTTTTATCTAAAGAATCATTCTTTTTAGATGCGAACTTATTGACAAAAAAGAATCCATAACATCATTTTTAGACGATCTCAAAAAAGAGATGTCGTTTTATACGAAACATGATTACCTGGCAAAAAGCCAGAGCGAGTTTTTCTCCAAAACCAGAGAAAATTTAAAGAATGGGGAATTCGTAGTAACATTTGACTTTGCGGAGAATTATAGTTTTAAGGTTCAAGATGCGGTTCAATCGTACCACTGGGCAAACGATCAGGCAACCTTGCACCCTTACGTTATTTATTACAAGCTTGCGGACAAAACCATGAGCGAATGTTTTGTCATAATTTCCGAAAACAGCAAACACGATACAACTTCCGTTCATTTATTCAACAAAGAAATGGTTGGTTATTTGAAACAACAATTCGGCAGCGATAATGTCGAAAAGCTCATATTTTTTTCCGATGGTTGCGCGGCTCAGTACAAAAATAAATCAAATTTTACAAACTTATTATATCACAGGACTGATTTTAATGTAAAAAGTGAGTGGCATTTTTTTGCAACGTCGCATGGCAAGGGTGCATGTGATGGGGTTGGAGGAACGGTAAAACGTTTAGCGTCGCGTGCCAGCTTACAACGCCCAAATTACGACCAAATAACGACTCCTCGCAAGTTGTATGAATGGGCGTGTTCATATTTTGACAATATCGCGTTTAAATTTTGCTCACTAGAAGAGCATAAAGCTGAAGAGGATGTATTAAAAATTCGTTTTAAGCAAGCCATCCCAATAGTTGGAACTCGATCGTACCACTCCTTTATACCAATCGATGAAAAAACTTTAGAATGTAGAGAATATTCTTCATCTACTGTGTGCAATGTGCATAAAATTTTGTAAAAAAAATTTTGAATAAAAATATGACTCGCAAAAATCAACATAATTTTGACTTTGACCAGCTATTGTTTAGCAAGGTTTTATTTAACCACTATAAGTAGTATGTCGTTAGAAGGGTATTTTAATTGTCTTTCGAACAAAGTGCGGTTTACGGTTATCGCACTTGCAACTTTAGTGAAAAATATGTTTGAATGAAGTGATACCAAAAAACACAATATTACCGTTATCTCGAAAACCACACCACATAAGAAAAAAAAAAAAAGTTCTGACTTCAGGAAGACCATCCCAACTACCCTATACCTGAATCTCTTGTAATTATTTCAAATTAATTACTTGTAAAGTAGAGTAATATAACTAAGCTGAAGAGGGGAGTCACTCAATCACATTTTACATTTAAACGGTAAGAGTCCCCATCTTTTTTTCTTCGGAATTCAGTTTTCGATACTCCACTAAACCTACAATATTTTTTTCGAATTTTTCCTAGGCGGAGAACATTGATAAAAATCAAAAAATCAATTATCCTTAAAAACGATACAAAAAAAAAATAAAATTTTTTATTTTTTTTAAGTATTGAAAAACTATATTAAAATATACACAATTGCCTTACAAATGGCGTAGTTCGCGTTAAATTTAGTTGTACCGTCGATTAACAATAAATCTTTGAAAAAACGTTGATGTAAAACTTTGTTAGCGAATAACTATTGCAAAAATGTTAATTTCGCAGAAATATTTCGGTGACTAATTCTTGACGCGGAGACCTATCGATTAAGATGCGAATCACAAAAATCTAAGAAAAAAAAATTTTTTGTGCTGATTTGAAAAATTCTGACCCAATAATAATAATAATAATAATAATAATAATAATAATAATAATAATAATAATAATAATAATAAATATAATAATAATAATAATAATAATAATAATAATAATAATAATAATAATAATAATAATAATAATAATAATAATAATAATAATAATAATAATAATAATAATAATAATAATAATAATAATAATAATAATAATAATAATAATAATAATAATAATAATAATAATAATAATAATAATAATAATAATAATAATAATAATAATAATAATAATAATAATAATAATAATAATAATAATAATAATAATAATAATAATAATAATAATAATAATAATAATAATAATAATAATAATAATAATAATAATAATAATAATAATAATAATAATAATAATAATAATAATAATAATAATAATAATAATAATAATAATAATAATAATAATAATAATAATAATAATAATAATAATAATAATAATAATAATAATAATAATAATAATAATAATAATAATAATAATAATAATAATAATAATAATAATAATAATAATAATAATAATAATAATAATAATAATAATAATAATAATAATAATAATAATAATAATAATAATAATAATAATAATAATAATAATAATAATAATAATAATAATAATAATAATAATAATAATAATAATAATAATAATAATAATAATAATAATAATAATAATAATAATAATAATAATAATAATAATAATAATAATAATAATAATAATAATAATAATAATAATAATAATAATAATAATAATAATAATAATAATAATAATAATAATAATAATAATAATAATAATAATAATAATAATAATAATAATAATAATAATAATAATAATAATAATAATAATAATAATAATAATAATAATAATAATAATAATAATAATAATAATAATAATAATAATAATAATAATAATAATAATAATAATAATAATAATAATAATAATAATAATAATAATAATAATAATAATAATAATAATAATAATAATAATAATAATAATAATAATAATAATAATAATAATAATAATAATAATAATAATAATAATAATAATAATAATAATAATAATAATAATAATAATAATAATAATAATAATAATAATAATAATAATAATAATAATAATAATAATAATAATAATAATAATAATAATAATAATAATAATAATAATAATAATAATAATAATAATAATAATAATAATAATAATAATAATAATAATAATAATAATAATTGTTGAAATACATCCCTGTATACAACGCACATATTCATGCAACCCTGTAAGTTTTTTTCGTATTCTCTTTTGTACTCATATTTGAATTCGTTCGTTAACTTCACTTGCTTTTATACTGCGTTCATGTGAACATTAAATACATGAATTTTATTAAAACTTTAAACAAGTGTTTTTCTCATACTGGATCATTGAGCAAGTCAAAGGAAATATAAGTTGTTTCCCAATAGGTTATGGGCCCAGGTGCAAATTCCTGGGATCCAAGTGTGAGAATATTTTTTCATTCGTAAAGTTCAGAAAATAAAATGGCATCATCTTTATTTAATATTGAAAAACTGAGTGACACCAATTACGACTCATGGAGCATCCAAATAAAGAGTGTGCTTGTCCATCAGGAGTTGTGGTCCGTGACGTCAGGAAGTGTGCTTTGTCCGGCGGCAGGTAAGGACGACAACAAAGAGGTGCTCGATTGGAAGGCGAAAGATGAGAAGGCCATGGCAACGATTATTTTAAGTGTAACGCCGACGCAAATAAGCCATATAAAAAATTGTAAAACGGCGAATGAATCGTGGAATACATTGCGTGATATACACAGGCCAAAAGGGCCAGTACGAAAGGTGACGCTTTTCAAACGTTTACTGGGAATGCGTATGACCGACGATGAGTGTGTGCAGCAATATATTTGCAATTTTACATCAGTGGCAGAGAAGCTTGAGGAAATTGGCGTATCGCTCCAAGATGAATTTTTTGTTATAATGCTTCTGGCAAGTCTGCCGAAGTCATTTGAGAATTTGGTGGTAGCATTAGAAAGCCGAGATGAGCTGCCAAAATTTAACGCCGTAAAGATAAAGCTAATTGAAGAAGGTGAGCGAAGAAAATCCGCAAATTCTGTACATTCAGAAGATAATTGCAATGTGAAGGCATTTATGGTGCGTGATGAGACATGTTCAAGACAAACAAAAAACAACGAGCCACCTGCATGCAAAAATGACAGAAATCGCAAAAACAGACAACATAATTTGAAGTGCTTCAGTTGTGGCAAAAAAGGGCATTTTGCTTCTCAATGCAAGGAAAAGCAACAAACAGACAAAAGCAGAAAAAATAACAACAATAGCAATGGATTGTTCGCATTAATTGAAAAAAGTACATTACATGCCGATGCTTGGTGCGTCGACAGCGGCGCTTCGTCGCATTTGTGCTGCGACAGAAGTATGTTCACGAAATTCGAAGAACACGAAGAGGCAATCATACTTGCAGGCGATAATACAATTATGGCAACTGGTAGAGGAGTTGTGCGGTTGAAATCAAACATGTTCGATGTCACACTGGTTGATGTGTTGTTCGTGCCAGGACTGCAATGCAACTTCATTTCAGTTTCAAGGGCAGTGAATAATGGTTACATGGTTGAGTTTCGTGGAAAGACAGCAACAATCACAAATCAGCACGGAGGCACAATTTTACGTGCAGATAAGGTCAGTGATTTGTTTATATTTGAGCCAAATAAAAACACTTTGTTATTTGCAAGAAAATCCGTTGATGAATCGATGAAATGGCATGCGCGTTATGGACATATTAACTTTGCTAGTTTGCGAGAGTTAAACGAGAGACAAATGGTTCGAGGCTTGAAAGTTGGTGTACCAAAAGATATTTCTTGTACTGTGTGTATGAAAAGTAAGTGTACACAGAAGCCGTATAGTAATGCAGAGAATCGAGCGTCAGAATTATTAGAAGTGATACACAGCGATGTGTGTGGTCCAATGCGAAATACATCACTTGGCGGAGCAAAATATTTATTGACTTTTATTGATGACAAAACTCGTTATGTGTTTGTGTACTTCTTGCGAAGTAAAGACGAGGTCTTTGAAAAATTCAAAGAGTTTAAGCTTATGGCTGAACGCCAAACCGGCATGAAATTAAAAACACTACGTAGCGATAATGGCAAAGAATTTGTTAATAATGCGTTTGACAAATATCTTAAAGAAAATGGTATAGTGCGACAGCTAACCGTGCCATATACACCCCAGCAGAACGGTGTAGCAGAGAGGTTCAATCGAACACTCATTGAAATGGCAAGATGCATGCTGCTAGGTGCGGGTGCAGACGAAGTATTGTGGGCAGAAGCTGTTAATACAGCTGCATATTTGCGCAACCGGTCGCCAACCAAAGCGTTAAGTTCGACGACTCCATACGAAGCATGGCATGGCCATAAACCAGCGGTTGGGCATTTACGTGTGTTTGGATCAGTTGCGGTAGCATTGAATAAAAGGCATTCTGGGAAATTCGAGCCAAGGGGAAAAGAGTATACATTCGTTGGCTACTCCGATACATCAAAAGCATACAGATTATTCGACAATGACACGAAAAAATTGATTGTGAGCAGAGACGTTTATTTTATCGAGCGTACGACGCCAGCGCAATCGAATGTTCCAGAAATGCAGGCAACGCAGAATGTATGTATTGATTTGTTCGATCAAACACCAAACAACGACAACCAAGCGGAAAGCAATAACGAGAAGAACGATATTGGTATATGTGAAGTTGAAGAGCAACAACCAACATCAAACGTTAGCAGCGACAGTGAGTTCGAGTCAGCTGAAGATGAAGAAGAAACACAAAAGCAAAACAAAAGATTACCCGGTAGACCAAAAATTATTCGCAATGGTTTACCAGGCAGGCCAAGGAAAGAATACAATTATCTGAACGTTATGCAATATGAAGATATACAAATACCAGATACGGTAGAGCAGGCAATGTCAAGTCAGTATGCTAATGAATGGCATGAGGCCATGCAAAATGAGTATACATCGTTATTAAAGAATGACACATGGCAATTGGTTCAATTACCTAAAGGGCAAAAAACTGTGCGTAACAAATGGGTATTTTCTTTAAAGAAAGATAAACACGGTAACGTTGAGCGGTTTAAAGCCAGACTAGTGGCCAAAGGTTGTTCGCAGACCTACGGTGTTAATTACACAGAAACGTTTTCACCAGTTGTACGGTATAGCACAATCAGAATGATTTTTGCTATTGCAGCCGAATATGGCTTGCACTTACATCAAATGGATGTTTCGACCGCATACTTAAATGGCGAGTTGGGTGAAGATATATATATGACACAACCAGAAGGGTTTGTTGACAAACGTTTCCCACAGCATTGTTTGAAATTGAAAAAGGCATTGTACGGACTCAAACAGTCGGGCCGGCAATGGAATATTAAATTGGACAGTATATTGAAGAAAATAGGATTCAGACCTTGCGAGAGTGAACCATGTGTGTATGTGAAGCAGAATGGTAAACATATAAACATAATAGCAGTGTACGTGGACGATTTCCTTATCGCATGTTCGGACAAAAATGAAATGCAGCAAATAAAAACGAGTATATCAAAACAAGTTGACACTGTGGATAAGGGACCTGTTCAGCACTTTTTAAGCATGGAAATTGATCGTGATGGTGAAACAGGGGCAATATGCATTTCTCAAAAGGCGCATATACAGAAATTGTTGAAAGAATTTGGAATGGAAAATTGTCGACCAATTGCTATTCCATTAGATGCGGGGCATCAGGTGAATTGTGATGCAAGTGAGTGTAAAAGGGCAAACCAAACACAGTATCAGGCGTTAATCGGATCGCTGATGTATTTGGCAATATGCACACGGCCAGACATTTTGCACTCAGTATGTAAACTTGCGCAAAGAAACAACGATCCACATACTGAACATATGGCAGCAGCAAAACGAATTTTGCGTTATTTGTATGCGACACAAAACAAAATGCTAAGGTATCATAAGACGGGCAAAGAAGTCGAATGCTTTGTAGATGCAGATTGGGGCGGCGATGGTACTGACCGTAAGTCATATACAGGCTTTGTATATTTATTCGCTGGTGGCGTATTTTCGTACGAGTCTAAGAAGCAACCAACTGTAGCCTTAAGCAGCACTGAGGCAGAATACATGGCATTAACGTCTGCGGTAAAAGAAGGAGTTTATTTGCAACAATTATTATCTGAAATGAAACTTCCATATCCTAATGCATTGGTGGTAAATGGTGATAATTTAAGCGCTATGAATCTAGTTAAGAATCCTATGTATCATTCGAGGAGTAAGCACATTGATATTAAATATCACTATGTTAGAGATGTATATCGAGATGGTAAAATTGAATTGAAATACTGTTGTAGCAGTAATAACATAGCTGATTTATTGACTAAGAATTTGGCTAGACCTAGTCATGATAAATTTACTGTAATGTTAGGTCTGGTATAAAATGAATATTTGTAAGTTTTTTCGTTTATGCACGAAAATGCGCGTTGAGGAGGCGTGTTGAAATACATCCCTGTATACAACGCACATATTCATGCAACCCTGTAAGTTTTTTTCGTATTCTCTTTTGTACTCATATTTGAATTCGTTCGTTAACTTCACTTGCTTTTATACTGCGTTCATGTGAACATTAAATACATGAATTTTATTAAAACTTTAAACAAGTGTTTTTCTCATACTGGATCATTGAGCAAGTCAAAGGAAATATAAGTTGTTTCCCAATAATAATAATAATAATAATAATAATAATAATAATAATAATAATAATAATAATAATAATAATAATAATAATAATAATAATAATAATAATGATAATAATAATAATAATAATAATAATAATAATAATAATAATAATGATAATAATAATAATAATAATAATAATAATAATAATAATAATGATAATAATAATAATAATAATAATAATAATAATAATAATAATAATAATAATAATAATAATAATAATAATAATAATAATAATAATAATAATAATAATAATAATAATAATAATAATAATAATAATAATAATAATAATAATAATGATGATAATAATAATAAAAATAATAATAATAATAATAATAATAATAATAATAATAATAATAATAATAATAATAATAATAATAATAATAATAATAATAATAATAATAATAATAATAATAATAATAATTGTAATAATTGTAAGTCAAGCCCGCAAATCACACACGATGTGGGGAATTTTATTTTTCTGTGGCCAACAAAATAAAGCCAGTCTGCAGAAGTTATGCAGAGCCGTGCCTACTTCTTTTGTTGTTTCTTCTGCATAGTAAAACCATTATGCTCGACCAACAGCAAAAAACCAAAAAAGTTGTAATGCAAAGAAAACCACAGAATACGTTCTCTACACATTCTCTCCATATTGACTTCGCCGTTTATAAAACCGTAACTATCGAATTAACGCTTCGCTTCCGCGTTCTAATATGTAAATGATCGACATTAAAACACGTTATAAAAGCGATTAGTTTCATATAAGCAACAAACTAAATAGGTACCTACTTTCACAAACGACCATGCTCATAAATCGCCAGATCGTAATGCATACATATATACATACATACAAATGTATCTGCATAGAAATTCTATTATGTTTTTGTAGACGCATAAAGTGAGCAGATTTACATGCAATTTTAATGGCTAATCTCTTACAGTGTTCATATTGTTTTAATTGTTCGAGTAGCAGACAACAAGATGACATTTGAGAAAAAGAAAATGAAAAAACTACGCTATTATTACAACAGGTCCGCAAAGCTATTAATGAGACATTAAGAATATGAAAACAGTAGATAAATTATGCGACCATTAAGCACAGCACAGCATGCACCAAGAGCAACAAGCAAGTGGTTAAATGCAAGCGAACAAACAGCAAGTGCAGCAAAAGCCAAAGCAAATGCAAAGACTTGCAAAATTGCAATAAAAAAAAAATCAGAAAACATTGAAAAATAATAGGAAAAAAATCAGAAAACATTGTCAAAAAAAAAATAAAAAAAATTATGCAAGAACCATAGATACCGACTATTAATTCTCAAGCGTA
This sequence comes from Urophora cardui, assembly GCA_960531455.1. Taxonomy (NCBI): domain Eukaryota; kingdom Metazoa; phylum Arthropoda; class Insecta; order Diptera; family Tephritidae; genus Urophora; species Urophora cardui. The sequence continues at coordinate 155,459,588 of OY482671.1, read as the reverse complement.
GGCCTGCCGCCCGTTGTTTTGTTGTCTCTTGCGTGCATAAAAATTTGATTTGAATTTGTTGAAAAAAAAAAACAACAACTACTTGATTATTTATTAATTTAATAAAAAATGATTTATTCGCAGCGATATTGAGTTTTAGTATAGCATTTCACACCTGTTAATTTACGCAATGACAATGAAGTGCTTGCTTAGCAGATTGACATGTAGCGGTTTTTCGATTTATGTGTACAGTGGCGTTGCATATATTTGCAGCGCTGTGCGTTAAATATGAATTTAATATTATTTCTTTGGAAATAAGCACTGATCTACATACTGTTCCTCTGAGATATTAATTAGTTTTATGATCGGTACTGTGCATCACTATTTTTTTTATGAAAGAGTTTACACTTGTGTGGGTGCGTCTACGCTTTTGAGTTTCATGGCGCAAACTGAGTCGCTTATGAAAACCGCAATACACCAAATGCTTATTTGCATAGAAATGAAAACATTTTTTTTGGAGCGTCAACATTTTTTTTGTTACTCAGTTGCTGTTATAATCCAAAGGGAATAAATTTGCAAGTTTTTTGGTCACTTAGTAATTTTGTAAATCTAACTACGAAGGCTTTGGATAAACTATAGCATTTTCAGTTCAAATGAAACTTTTTTCAAGTGAAGTGAAACTTTTTTTAACTCAAGTGAAACTTTTTTCAAGTCAAGTGAAACTTTTTCCAAGTCAAGTTAAACCTTTTTTCAAATGAATTGAAACCTTTTTCAATTGAAATCAAAAATTTTTCAATGGAAATAAAATTGAAAAAAGTTTAATTTCAAATGAAAAAATTTTCAATTCAATTAAAAGAGGTTCCATTTGACTTGAAAAGAGTTTCACTTCAATTGAAAAAAGTTTCATTTGACCTGAAAATGCTATATCTATCTTGGTAAAATATAATTTCAATAACTGCTTTAGTTACAGCTCTTATTAATTAGCAATAATGTAAAATTCTTTCTTCTACAATCAGACCGAAAGTCAATAGATTCAAAGTCTCTGTCAACATTTCTCAGACTTGCTGCATTGAATTTATTATAAATAATGAAATAATAAACAAATTGCATATCTGTCGTCGAGACTACCAATCAAAACCGCATAAAAGTGCTTTTACATACATACATATAGGTATGTATGATAACCAATAAAAATATGATATGTACATGTAAGGTTTAGTATAGTCATACATACATATATTGACAAAGTATTTAATAGCTCGAGATTTGTAATGCAAATGCTGCCTAAGTGGGTGGTTTGCCATATCAAAATATTTACAATAATTACAGCCATTTTAAAGCCTTCACAATAATAATAATAATGTCTGGCATATCGAACGTCGCCCCAAGTGATAAACTAGCAGGGGGCGTACATACATACATATTTCCTACTTGTCACTGCCGTCTTGTCAACACTTTGCGTAAAAAACATTCTAAAAAAAACATTATTAAAAAATGATCTAGCAATATTATTTATGTTCCAATCTTGTGCATAAGTAATACGCAGTAAGTTTTTATTTGGCTTAGTGAGCTTTCAAGTTGAAATAATCAAGGATAGACTAAAAGACTATACAACTAAGTTTGGAAGTACTAAAAGCAATTAAGCTTAGATTAGCCACTTTATTTTGCAAGCAAGTTCGAAAAAGCACTAGCTAGCTTAGCGAATAACATGGAAAGCAAAAGTAAAATCTAAGCTAGTTGGATTGGTTCAGCGAGTTGAGTTGAAAGCTTTTAGCACTTTGTCGACCTAAGCAGGAATGTTGCAAAGTAACAGAATGAAGCTATTGTGAATAGCACTTGAAATTGCATAATTAAATACTCAGTATCAGTATCATTCCTCCATGGTCAAACGTGAACTTTGGGGTTTTTTTGGGGTTGAGATGATTGTTAGAAACACTTATTCCGAAGTACAATTGTATTTTGTCAGCCTATGAATCCACAAGTTAAAGATTTTAGAAGGAAAATTCATTATAATATAATCAGGGTTCGGATTTGCCTCATTTTGGCTCCTCACTCACACATGCCCCAGTCATGAGGTTCCTCTGAGTGTGCAAACAACAGAGGCCACCTAATAGCGCGAGTGCTCTGCATGAGTGGCAGCAGAGTGCGCAGCCAATGGGAGGCAAGCAAGTAGCGTTGCCTCTCCTCAGTTGCGCCCTCATATGTTACTCTGAGTGAGTGAGGAATGAGCGAGGCCTCATAGCTTGGCGACGAGGCAGCCAAACGTCTGCAGTGTGTAGTCTTAAAATTCAAAAAAACAAAAGAAATTATTTTTGGTAAATGACAGTTCGTTATCATGGCATTCATTTAGGCTTATTAAATTTTTTATAAATTTACCCCAAATTTAAAATTATAAAAGAAAGAAATTTTTTTAAGAATAAAAAAAAAAATTTGGGTGCTGAACGAAATTAGCACATAAATCTAGCATTCATTTTTGCATATTGAATTTTCGATGCGTTGAGGGGGGATCCAGCTTCACGTATTCTAATGTATGCGTCATCACTCACGCGCTCACACGCATTACACCGAGAGAAGAGGAAACCTACGGCGGCACACCACACACGCAGCGTGAGCGGCTCATTCTAACCTCACTCATTCAAAATGAGTGAAGAGACAAACAAAACTCTCACTCTCTGTTCTAGATGAGTGTGAAACGCAAACGCCCACTCATCAGCACCCCGTGAGGATGAGATTCCTCACTCAGTCACACATACTCTGAGTTTCTTCCTACCCTGAATATAATACTGAAATGTGAATATAAAAGTGCCTAAAAATTTTAAAAGCAAAACATTTGACTATTGTTTACTTTTTTCAGCGCCACCGATAAAACATTTTTCACGCCTCGCAGGCGACGTGGCATGGCGTCACTTAGTGATTGTAGATAATCTGTACTAAGTAGCTCCATATGAAAACCATAACTTTTTGAATAAGTGCATATGCATTTGTAGATATGTAATATGCAAACAAACATATATATATTTTTACATACATATGCATGTGTAACAATTCGTGTGCGACAATTTCGTGTGCATTTTTAACTGACAATGAATACATACGTTTGTTTGTCTTTGTCATTTTAATTTTTTCATGTTAGACAGCAAAAAAAAAAAGAGAACAAAATGCAGACAACAAAGTAAAAAAATGCATAAATGCCTATGCAGCAGCAGCGGGTGACAATTTAATGCTCTTTGCTATTTAAAGTAAAAAAAAAAACAAAAAAGCGGCACTTGTAGCTTTTGCTGCAACTGTAATGATTTACTTTTTTGTTTGTACGATATTAAATAGAAAAAAAAAATAAATTTGTATGTATATGCCTCCTTTTGTTTATTGTCGCTTTTTCACGCCGCAAATGACATTCCACACATGCCGTGCCAAAGTGTTAACATGCCAATGCTTTTGTGCCGCAAGAGTGTGTGATTTTTGTGGTGCTATGAGTTTTTTGAGTTTCTTTGCCGTTTTTGCTACAAAAGTTTTTGTAAAAGTGTAGGTACGCTTTTTATATTAACTCAAGGCGTGAATGGTGCAATGATTGACACAATTTAACTACTGTAAATGGACTCGTTCGGCGTTTAAGCTTTTACTTGACTATCTATGTTGGAAAAAATAGTGACCATTATTTATTTAAATGTACTTTCATAAAAGATATTTATTTATTTATATTTTTCATTTCTTTAGTTTATATGGCGCTTTGTGTGTGACAAAAAATTACTTATCGATAGTTTGCAAAATGTTTTGCAATCAGAAACTATTTTTCATTGTATGTAGATCAGTGATTATCAGCGCCTATCCACGTTTGGATAAGCTTTTTATAGCTTTTACATCGACAGACTCACATCAACACTACAAATCTCTTCGTTCACTCAAAGAATTTCAGTCAGCATTCAGGTGGAGTGGTGTGAAGAAGGAGGAAAAAGATGTAAATTGATGGGCTAGAGAAAGGATTTTAGGCAGAAAATATATAAACGAAAAATAAATTTGTTGTTTTATTCTGCTTTGGGATGGACAAAAAACCAAAATTGTGAGCCATTCCATTTCCAATTCAAAAAGTTTAGTTTTCATCATGGTCGAGTTTCTTTTGGGTGTAGCCAAGAGCTTTTGTGCTTTTAACACATGCACAATGTGTGAAATTATAGCATACATATCGTCGCTCCGGAAGAAGAAAGACGTATGTCAGTAATTTGTCGACAAAAAAAGGCGCATTAAAAATATGTCGGGGAAGAAAGACGCTTTACAAAACATGTCGACGAAGATAGACGCATTCAAAAAATATTGCGACGAACAGAGACGCATTATAAAATATTTCGACGAAGACAGACGCATTAGCATTATTAACTGCGAAGAAAGACGCATTAGCATTAATATTGACAAAGAAAAATAGAAAATCAAATACGTCTTTCTTTCCTAAAAATATTTAAATACGTCTTTCTTTATAGGCCGCTGTGGTGCAGTGGGTAGAGTGCTCGCCTGCTATGCCAGAGGTCTCGGGTTCAAACCACGGTCCGAGAAAAACACCAAAAACTATTTTTTTAATTAGTAAAAATCCAATTATTGGATTTTTTAAGAGCAGCGGTCACCTCTCGGCAGTGGACGGCATACCCTCCGAGTGTATTTCTGCCATGAAAAAGCTTCTCACAAAAAATGCATTCGCCGTTCGGAGCCGGCATAAAACTGTAGGTCCACCCAATTCAGGGCCGTGCGCACGGGGGGGTTTTGGGGGTTAAAACCCCCCCCATGACCAAATCTAAGTTGCAATGATTTTGCAAAAATTTTCTAAATACAGTTTATAAATTTTGCATTGAATTTTGACTCATAATTTTTGACAATATTAGTTACAATAATTTTACGGAAGAAGAATTGGTAAAAGTTGCAAAAAATAAGGTTGGCCAATACATAAGTTCGGCACTTTGAATTGCACTTGGAGCTTTCCGAAATTACAAAGTTGTGTAGCATATGTTCGTTTGGCATTTTTAAAAAAATTGTACTGATAACAAAAAATGTTCATTTTGTGAAAACAGTGAGCAGTTTCAATTAACAAGTACTGTAAACAGTACACGGAAAGAAATTTGTATACTTGAATCAAGAAAAATGCTTTCTTGAACTCAATTTAGAAAATTTTTAGGGAAATAAGAAAAATTTACTTAATTATTACTGGAAATAAGAAATTGAGTTTTCCAAAAATGAGACAATTATTTTCTTATTCAAGAACACTAACAAAATCTATAGAAAAAAAATGTTGAAAAAAAATGTTTAAATAAATAAGAACATATTTTCTTAAATTTACTTAAATGAAGAAAATCTTTTTGCTAATATCAAGAAGAATTTAAGAAAATTGTGTTTCGACGAATTGGAACAACAAAATACAGCGAAAAAAATGTAAAATGAATATGAAAACGTTTTCTTGAGCGAAGTAAAATTTTTCTTGCTGAATTTGCATTTCCAAAGTTACATGTATTTTTTTTTCATTTTCCATCCGCTTTGCATATTTCTGAATATTTTTGCAATTCTCAGATTGTTAGTGAAGCATTTGGTATAAGGAGTTCACTATTTACATCTTCATTTATATTAAATAAAATGTTGTCATTTCAATAAACAAGTCCTAGGAAAATACTAGTTGACTAATTATGGTTTTCTAATCCCTCATGATTAGTTTTAATTTTCCTTATTTTTTACGTTTTTAATATTTTTAGAAAATATTTGCTTAATTTAATATTTAATATTTTCTTATGCCTCAGACACACATGTGGTATGAATATTAGAATATCAATATTATGATTTGGCTATGCTATGAAAATTTTCAATTAAACTACAATATGAGGGTGACACATATGTGGTATAGATCGAAATATTATTACTATACTACGATGTAGGGATGGGCATTATTCAAAATTTGAATAATTCAATAACGAAAAAATAAAAATAAATTTTTATTCTTCATTCTCATATCCTTGAATAAAGAATAAATTTTTATTCTTCATTCCGGCGCCCTTGAATAAAGAATAATTTTTTATTCCTTATTCTGATACCCTTGAATAAAGAATAAAAATTTATTCTTCATTCTGATACCCTTGAATAAAAAATAAATTTTTATTCTTCATTTTGGTGCCCTTGAATAAAGAATAATTTTTTATTCTTCATTTTGATACCCTTGAATAAAGAATACAAATTTATTCTTCATTCTGATACCCTTGAATAAAAAATAAATTTTTATTCTTCATTCTGATGCCCTTGAATAAAGAATAATTTTTTATTCTTCATCCGAAATTGGTTGAATAAAAAATTAAATTTTATTTTTCATTCAGATAATTTTGAATAAAGAATAAATTTTTATTCACGTTATTCAAATTATTCTTGCAGGTCACACAAGTAAATGATTTTGCGAATATTTTTCTGAATACGAACCAAGTATTTTCCCGAGCCCCAACCGAATATATTTCCGAATACTTTCCCGAATCCGAACCCAAATACTCAACCGAATATTTTTCTGAATCCGAACCGAATATTTTACCGAATACTTTTCCGAATCCGAACCGAATATTCTCCCAAATGCGAAACCGAATACTTTCCCGATTCCGAACCGAATACTTTCCCGAGTCTGAACCGAATACTTTTCCGGGTCCGAACCGAATACTTTTCCGGGTTCGAACCGAATACTTTTCCGAGTTCGAACCGAATACTTTTCCGGGTTCAAACCGAATACTTTTCCGAGTTCGAACCGAATACTTTTCCGGGTCCGAACTGAATACTTTTCCAAAACCGAACCGAATACTTTTCAGAGTCCGAACCGATTACTATACCGAGTCCGGGACCCGCTGGCTCTGTAATTAACGAAGTTATGGTAAAAATGAAAATGTCCTTGTATTTGAATAGAACGGCGCCAAATTTCATTAAAAACCGATGACCAGAACACAATGACAACAAGAAACTACATACTTCTTTTGCTTATACACACATATGTCCCGGACTCGGTACAGTAATCGGTTCGGACTCTGAAAAGTATTCGGTTCGGTTTTGGAAAAGTATTCGGTTCGGACCCGGAAAAGTATTCGGTTCGAACTCGGAAAAGTATTTGGTTCGGACCCGGAAAAGTATTCGGTTCGGACCCGGAAAAGTATTCGGTTCGAACTCGGAAAAGTATTTGGTTCGGACCCGGAAAAGTATTCGGTTCAGACTCGGGAAAGTATTCGGTTCGGAATCGGGAAAGTATTCGGTTTCGCATTTGGGAGAATATTCGGTTCGGATTCGGAAAAGTATTCGGTAAAATATTCGGTTCGGATTCAGAAAAATATTCGGTTGAGTATTTGGGTTCGGATTCGGGAAAGTATTCGGAAATATATTCGGTTGGGGCTCGGGAAAATACTTGGTTCGTATTCAGAAAAATATTCGCAAAATCATTTACTTGTGTGACCTGCAAGAATAATTTGAATAACGTGAATAAAAATTTATTCTTTATTCAAAATTATCTGAATGAAAAATAAAATTTAATTTTTTATTCAACCAATTTCGGATGAAGAATAAAAAATTATTCTTTATTCAAGGGCATCAGAATGAAGAATAAAAATTTATTTTTTATTCAAGGGTATCAGAATGAAGAATAAATTTGTATTCTTTATTCAAGGGTATCAAAATGAAGAATAAAAAATTATTCTTTATTCAAGGGCACCAAAATGAAGAATAAAAATTTATTTTTTATTCAAGGGTATCAGAATGAAGAATAAATTTTTATTCTTTATTCAAGGGTATCAGAATAAAGAATAAAAAATTATTCTTTATTCAAGCGCGCCGGAATAAAGAATAAAAATTTATTCTTTATTCAAGGATATGAGAATGAAGTATAAAAATTTATTTTTTATTTGAATAAAAATTTATTCAAAACCGCCCATCCCTGCTACGATGTGTGTCCCTCGAAAAGTTTTACTTGCAACAAAAAAATAATTTCTTAATTTATTTCAAAAACCAAGAAAAAAACACTTACCCTAAGTAAAATATTTCTTATTTATTTAAAATCCAATTTTATTTGAAGCAAGAAAATGTTTTCTTATTTATTTAAAATCCAATTTTACTTGAAGCAAGAAAATTTTTACTTATTTATTTAAAATCCAATTTTCTTGGATTTTCTTGATATTAAGAAATTATTTTCTAAGTTCAAAATCAAGTCTAATTTTTCTTGTCTCGGCATTGATTCTAGTAAAAAATTCTTTCCGTGTACTATTCAGGACCTGGTTAACTAGGTTTTGATGAATCATAATGAGTTTCAGAAAAGTTAGAGAACATTTAAATTTATGATGTATGGGTCTGGATATCTGTTTCAGCAAATATGTTTATCTTAGCGAAAAATGTATGCGAATGCAAACCAAAATTAAAACCCCCCCCAAGGCTAATTCCTGCGCACGGCCCTGACCCAATTAGTAGGAAAAACAAAAAGGAGCACACCTCGAATTGGGAGAGAAGCTCGGCCATAAAACTCGTCAGAGTTATAATAGCGCCATTGTATCTAATACCTTTAAACGAGCAATTCTTGTATATATATATATATATATATATATATATATATATATATATATATATATATATATATATATATATATATATATATATATATATATATATATATAATCAGGATCTCGAAAACGGCTCCAACGATTTTCATGAAATTTGGTATGCAGGGAGCCTCGGAGGTGAAGTCTCGAAAAATTTAATTTTTTTACTAACTTTTATCCCGGGTCCCGAGATATGGGTCAAAACGTGGACCCGGATGACCCTCTAATGTCTCTGAGCGATATGGGTATCAAATGAAAGGTATTGATGAGGACTTCAACATAGAACTCTTTTAATTGTGATGCCTAGGCCGGGTCCCGAGATATGGGTCAAAACGTTGACCCGGATGACCCTCGAATGTCTCTGAGCGATATGGGTATCAAATGAAAGGTATTGATGAGGACTTCAACATAGAACTCTTTTAATTTTGATGCCTAGACTGGGTCCCGAGATATGGGTCAAAACGTGGACACGGATAAGCCTCGAATGTCTCTGAGCGATATGGGTATCAAATGGAAGTTCTTGATGAAGACTTCAACATAGAACTCTTTTAATTGTGATGCCTAGGTCGGGTCCCGAGATATTGGTCAAAAGGTGGACCTGGATGACCCTCGAATGTCTCTGAGCGGTATGGGTATCAAATCAAAGCTCTTGATGAGGACTTCAAAATAGAACTCTTTTAATTGTGATGTCTTGGCCGGGTCCCAAGATATGGGTCAAAACGTGGACCCGGATGAGCCTCGAATGTCTATGAGTGATATGGGTATCAAATGAAAGGTCTTGATGAGGACTTCAATATAGAACTCTTTTAATTGTGATGCTTAGGTCGGTCCCGAGATATGGATCAAAACGTGGACCCGGATGAGCCTCGAATGTCTCTGAGCGATATGGGTATCAACTGAAAGGTCTTGATGAGGACTTCAACATAGAACTCTTTTAATTGTGATGCCTAGGTCGGGTCCCGCGATGTGGGTCAAAACGTGGACCCGGATGAGCCTCGAATGTCTCTGAGCGATATGGGTATCAAATGAAAGGTATTGATGAGGACTTCAACATAGAACTCTTTTAATTGTGATGTCTTGGCCGGGTCCCGAGATATGGGTCAAAACGTGGACCCGGATGAGCCTCGAATGTCTCTGAGCGATATGGGTATCATATGAAAGGTCTTGATGAGGACTTCAACATAGAACTCTTTTAATTGTGATGCCTAGGCCGGGTCCCGAGATATGGGTCAAAACGTGGACCCGGATGAGCCTCGAATATCTCTGTGCGGTATGGGTATCAAATGAAAGGTCTTGATGAGGACTTCAACATAGAACTCTCTTAATTGTGATGCCTAGGCCGGGTCCGAGTTTTTATTTTAACTTTTTATTTCGCTTGCGAGGACCTGCGAAAAAATGGCAGCCCGAGATAAACTCGGTCATCCAGGTACTTATTATATTATTCTTTATAGTAAAAAAAAAATAAGGCGTCTGCAAAGTTCCACAGTTCGCGAATATCATAAGCTTTCGCATCGATCACTGACAGACCCAATGCAAAAAACACAAAAGCGTGTGTAATGCTTGATTTGATTGCTAAAACGGGCATATTTGTAGTTGCGAAAGTAGTTGAGAATATACTATAAAAAATGAAAGAATTGTTAAAAAACCTTGCGCATGCTCATTTACAAAGAGTCAAACAGTTTAATGCTGCAAACGACAAGTAACATAAACACGGGGAAAACGCCCTCATAAATCAAAGTTAAATATTTTAACACTCACATTGTCAGATAATTCACAATCTTAATGTGATATCAATTAAAGCGTAACTGCCGATTAGGTAATCACTTCAGGTGTTAAAAAGTACATAGCTTAAAGCAATTGAGACGGATAGTTATATACGTAGTTCTGTATACATATAAGAATTAAAAGGAGTGCTTGATTCATGTGCGATAATTTCTTTCACTCAGTCACTCAGCGTTTATTATCATTATATGTTAATCTTTCGCCGTGACGTAAACTATTACTTGCAAACATATGTACATTAGAGTGGCCCTTATTTTCGAAAGTCGGAAATTTGCATGTGTTACCCCCTGATATGTTTTTGTTTAATAAAACAATAATACCCTGAAAATTTTGGCCCGATTGAACAACCCTAACCCATGCCACAACGAGTTGAAGTTGAAAAATTATCAACATCACTATTAGTAAGCGCTGCTTTTGGTTATGCCGCGATAAATATATGTATGTGCGAAAACCTAACTCTGAGATGTTTACAAGTTCAAATTTGCATAAAATTAATCAAAATACTTTTATTATTTTACCGTTGCAATTGCTTGAGTAGCAAGAATCGTAGAAGATGTATGTACGTATGTAGATGACATTAAATTTTGGTTCTCACGTATAAAGCAACATAGTATTAAAACAAAAAAATCAAACATTTCACTTAAGAATTGTATATTAATTTAAAATCATAGTCCATATTATTTTCTTCCAACACGATAATTTTAAAATGTGCAACTGGTGAAGTCAGTTAACTGAAGGACATGCCGCGCATAGGTACCTTTTTAGCACAAAGTGAGTTTCTGTCGGCATTGGGAAAGTTTATGTCCGTATCATGGTCACTTTACGCGTAGTCAGCGTAACTACCGTTTCAAAATGCTTCACAAATATAATATCGGTTTCCCATTCATCTTCCTCGAGGCATTTTGTAAAAATTTCATCCAAGGAGGCACTTAGAAAATTAAAAGTTTCCAATTTTCTACATTTGCACACCATTTTAATTGAATTCTGATATAAAAATAAGAAAAGTTCCAAAATAAAATGTTGTCACAAAAATCACCTCCATAAGGTCCCTGGTACTTTAGGTACTTTTGTCGGTGGATACCTAGTGAAATTCTATGGCGAACAATTTTCTATAACTATTTAACCCTCTAACGACCTTCGAACTTTTGCGGACTTTCTAAAAAAGGAGTAAAAGCGACGTCATCGTCGGAGAGTTAGAGGGTTAAAGTAGTATACAAAGTTACAGTTATTGCAATTGTTTGAGGGTTTTACACTGTGGATATCTCTTTCATTCTGTGTGAGAATTAGCTTGCTCAAAAGTGCTGTTGCAAATTGTTATGGACAAATGAAATAACCCGCAGTGTGTTGGGACTTATTTCATTTCCTTCTTTGGGAATTATTTAATTCCTTTTATGTGGAAGATATTACACTGCTCCGCAAGCGCTTTCAAAGGACTTTCAAGAGAATTAAAGTTCTGAATTGAATCTGAATTTCTTATTTGTGTACGTATGCATGAAAAACAATGTACTGTAGTGTTTTTAACTTGCATACTATATACTTGTAGAAATTAAATTTATTTAACAATTTTGTTTGTACTGAATCAAATTTCATAGAATGAAAATTATTGACTAAAATATTATTATTAAATATATATTCAAAGAATCAAGAACAAAAATTTTGAATCAAAAAATCTTGATCTAATAATTATACAATTTGGCGATCCTGCCAATTCTTTTCGAAGAAGATAAGAACCTCACAAATAATATCCAATAAATTAGCAAGATATTGGAGCTGAGATCACGATCGAAACGGATAATCAAAGTTGAGAGCATCACGATCGACATTATTCCACATACACATGATTGATCACACAGGCGCACAGCGACGTAACACAAATTGTCATACAACCGCAATCTTTAATCAAGCTAAATAATCATCATCAATATTCTGTATAAAATGGTGAGAAGTGCAACACCAAGACGCTACTGCTGAATCTGAAGAAAAATAATCCAATACAACAACAAGAACGTGCAGCAACAACCACTACAACAACAACAACAATAGTAATAAGTAACCAAAAACTCACAGAAACATTAACGACAACATTACGAGAATTTGTGGACAACATCAGCAATCACAGCAACACATTTAGCAGCATTGATAAAAACGAAAATAGAACTATCATAGTCAACAATACGCAGTGAGCTGTATCATTTTTCTGTCTTTATATGTATTTACATATGTATGTTTATTAAATAGGTATATACATATATTATTTACTTATATACATATTTACTAAAACTATTACATTTTTTTTTTATTACGTTTAAATATTCTCAATTCTTGTAAATTTTCTTATTTGTAAACTCCTCTTTTTCAAAATGTTTATGCATTCTCCTGTCCGCAGTTCTTCTGTCGATCCAACGACACTTATAGATTTATGCAATCCTTTTGATCAAGATACTGCACATAATACTAATCATATAACATCTACACCACACAATCAAACACACACAGTCACAAATTCTGAAATTTCGGCCACTTCAATCAAGCTACCAACTTTTTGGACAGAACATCCAGAAGCTTGGTTCTTACACATTGAAGCACAATTTGCAGCTAAGGGCATAGTAGTAGATGATACTAAATATGAATATTTAATTATATCCTTACCGCAAGAGGTTATAGTAACAGTTTTAGATGTAATTCAAAATCCTCCGTCCGTGAATAAATATATATTTTTAAAGAAAGTTTTGATTGAACGCTACTCTCTTAGCGAAAACAAAAGACTTGACCAAATCCTTTACAATTCAGATTTCAGAGATAAAAAACCATCTGAATTGTATAGAAATCTAAGTTTAACTGCAGGTTCTAGTATAAATTCAGATCTTTTAAAGAAGTTGTGGCTTAGAAAATTGCCTAAAGGAATAAATCTCGCCCTTACTAGTTATACAAATTCCGACATTAATAGCTTAATTAAACTTGCGGATGATATGTGGGAAGTAATGAGCAGGGATGAGGTTTGTGCTGTGACAGTTAATAAATCAGAATCACATTTAGAAAGAGCAGTTGATAACTTAGTTAAATTAACTTCCACTATGTGCGAAAATTTTTCAAAATTGACAGTTGAAATTTCTGCTATGCGACAGTCAGCTACTCAAAATTTTACATATAATCGTAGGTCTCGGTCATCTAGTAGAAATCGTTCGCAAAGGAGAACAACACCCCGAAACTGGTTATGTCATTATCATTATAGATATGGTAGCAAGGCACGTAAGTGTGAACAACCTTGCTCATATGTTAAAAACAATTCTGCTCAATCCACGCAGGGAAACTAAATTCGCCTATTGCTTCGGCGGCAAGTAATGGGGTAGGTGATAAATTCTCTCGTCGCCTATTCATTTTTGATAAAGATAACAAACTTAATTTTTTAATTGATAGTGGGGCAGAAATTTCAGTTTTACCTTCCTCAAAATTCAAAAACAGTAAAATTTCTTCGGACTTATTTTTAACGGCAGCTAATGGTACTACAATTAAAACTTTTGGAAAGAAGCTTTTAAATGTAAATTTGAAATTAAGACGTGAATTCCCTTTTATTTTTGTTATTGCGGATATTAACAGACCTATAATTGGTGCTGATTTTTTAACTAAATTTGGACTTCTGGTTGATTTAAAAAATAAACGTTTAGTAGACCCTCTTACTAATATCTCAGTTGATGCTATTTCTTGCTATGAAGATATTTCGTTGCCGAAACTTTTTGCAGTAGACAACAAATATACTATATTACTTAAACAGTTTCCATCATTAATATCTGAGCCCAATTATAATAAACCTGTTAAACATACCACAGTTCATAGAATAATTAGCAAAGGAGAATTACCTTTTTCTAGACCTAGACGTCTTGACCCAGTTAAATTTAAAGTTGCGAAAACAGAATTTGATTTTTTGGTAAAATCCGGTATATGTCGACCGTCCAATTCACATGTCGCTTCACCGCTTCATCTTGTACCAAAAAAAGATCCAGATGATTGGCGACCATGTGGTGATTATCGTAGATTGAATTTTGTTACAGTACCAGATAGATACCCTTTGCCACATATACATGATTTGAATATTAATCTGCGTGATAAAACAGTTTTCTCAAAAATTGATTTAGTTAGGGCTTATCATCAAATACCGATGGCTGAAGATGATATTTTTAAAACAGCTATAACTACTCCTTTTGGTCTTTATGAATTTGTTAGAATGCCATTTGGTCTTCGCAATTCAGCACAGACCTTTCAACGTTTCATTAATGAAATTTTTGCAAAATTAGATTTCGTTTTCGCTTATCTTGATGATATTTTAGTAGCTAGTAAAGATGAAGAAGAACATTTGCAACACCTTCATACTGTATTTTCCAAATTAGATGAGTATGGTCTTAATATTAAACCAACTAAATGTTTGTTCGGCTTGTCGCAAGTAAATTTTCTAGGATATTGTATTTCTAATAATGGCATAACACCAGCAGACGATAAAGTCAAAGCCATTCGTGACTTTGAACGCCCTAAAACTGCTAAACAGATGCAAAAGTTTTTAGGAATGGTAAACTATTACCACAGGTATTTTCCGAAATTGGCGGAATTTTTGAGTCCCATTCATTCAATGGTAACGTTAGCTTTAAAACAAAAAGATCAGATGCTTGTTTGGACCTCTGAAGCCATTCAGAACTTTGAGAAAATAAAAGAAAAATTTTCTTCAAAAGTTCTTCTTAATCATTTTGATGAAAAAGCCAAGCTATCAGTTTCAGTTGATGCTTCAAAAGTAGCAATTGGTGGTGTTCTGCAACAATTAACACAAAAAGGAATCGAACCTTTGGCATTCTTTTCAAAGAAGTTATCTGCTTCTGAAATGAAGTATAGTACTTTCGATCGAGAGTTGTTAGCAATATATCAGGCCATTAAACATTTTAGACATTTTTTGGAAGGTCGCTTATTCACAATTTATACAGATCATAAACCTCTAACTTATGTACTTAATTCAAAAGTTGATCGTAGTCCGCGTCAAACACGACATCTTGAGTATATTTCGCAATTCACAAGTGACATTCAACATATTTCTGGTAAAGAAAATATTGTTGCAGATACACTTTCTCGTATTCCAGAAATTGAACCTTTAGAGAAAAATGAATTCAACTTTAAAAAATTATATGATGAACAACAGAAGGACACATTTTTGCAAGAACTTATCAAAAATTCTTCATGTATATATAAATTAGTAGAAGTTGAAATTCCTATATTCAATATAAAGATCATTTGTGAACAATCTAACAATTTAACTAGGCCTTATATTCCACCAAATCTTCGAAAAGAAATATTTTCAAAATTGCATAGTATTAGTCATCCAGGAACCAGAGCTACTAGAAATTTAATTAAATCAAAATACTTTTGGCCTTCAATGAATAAGGAAATTAATGAGTGGGTAAAATTATGTATAGGTTGTCAAAAGTCAAAAGTTAACAGACATACTAAATCACCCATTACTTCGATTCCTATACCAAAAGGAAGATTTGAACATATACATACAGATATTGTAGGTCCGTTACCGAGTTCAAATGGTTATAGATATATTTTAACAATAATAGATAGAAATACGCGTTGGCCAGAGGCATATGCCCTCAAAGAAATTACAGCAGAATCAGTTACTAAAATTTTCTTTAAAGAATATATACCACGTTTCGGAGTACCTACTTCTATCACTAGTGACCGTGGAGTTCAATTTACATCTAATGTGTTTACTGAATTAGCAAAACTTGTTGGTTGTCAATTGATTAAAACTACAGCTTATCATCCACAAGCTAATGGTATGATTGAACGGCTACATAGGCAATTAAAAGCATCAATTTTGGCAAGAAATAATTCAGATAATTGGTCTGATGAATTGCCAATAGTCTTATTAGGTTTGAGATCTTGTTTCAAGGAAGATATTGGGGCTACTGCAGCAGAGATGGTCTATGGTCAAAACTTGCGTCTTCCAGGGGAATTAGTTGTTCAATCAAATGACAATTTTAATTTTTCATATTTTATTTCCAAAATTAAAAATCATTTTAAGTGTTTCCGATCAGGTATTTCTCATCATAAAAATTCGAATTATGTTTATTTACCTAAAGATTTACAGACATGCAAACATGTTTTTGTTCGTGTGGATAATAAAAAATATGGATTACATTCACCGTATGAAGGACCATTTGTAGTTATTGAAAAATATCCGAAATTTTTTAAAATACTTATTAATGACACAGAAAAAACTGTTTCAATCGATAGAATTAAACCTGCATATATTGAACATAATCTTACACTTCCACAACTTCGACAAAAGAAACGTGTTACATTTAATCTTCTTTAATAATTTTTGATTTTTTTAATTTAATGTTATTATTGTCTTTTTGAAAGGGGGAGTATATGTAGTGTTTTTAACTTGCATACTATATACTTGTAGAAATTAAATTTATTTAACAATTTTGTTTGTACTGAATCAAATTTCATAGAATGAAAATTATTGACTAAAATATTATTATTAAATATATATTCAAAGAATCAAGAACAAAAATTTTGAATCAAAAAATCTTGATCTAATAATTATACAGTACCATTACACTAATAGAGGGCACTTATTTTTAAAATTTCCCATATAAATATGTATGTACGAGTACATGAAAAATATATATTAAAAATTTCAATTTTCTTAAATTGTTTGTATATATGAGTAAATAAGGATCCATGATTTTTTATTACTTCAATATATAGAATATCAGTACATATTTTTTATTCATAAATCATTTATTTGTGGAGCCTAATAAATAACAACATTGTAATCTATTAAAACTCAAAATATAAGAGAATTCGTCCAATATAAACGTCCACAGAACCATATAACCCTTGGTTCATTATTTCAACACATTGTGGCACGGGTTAACGTTGCCCAATCGCGCAAATATTAAACAGGGAATATTTTCTTCGTACATGAAACCATTTCAGGGGGTAACGTCTCAAAAAAGTGGAAAAAAAATTTTTCCATAGGCGTAAGGGCCACTCTAATGTACATACATACATATTTCGGAGACAATTCATTGTGCAAATTGCCAAGCAATTAGCCAGTTTAAATATTTAACGATACATTGTTTGGCCATTGGTGAAGCGCTTCCGCGAAGCAATACCATTTAACAGCTTTACGAAAAAATAAAATAAAATTACAAAGCCACAATAACTATAAAATAGAAATTATTTCAACAAACTGCCAATGAACAGCAGTAATATAATCTGTTAACACATACATCTAAGTATGTATAAAAAAAAAACGAAAGAAGTGTGTGATAATCATGCACAGCGCGTAAACGGGACATCTCAGCTGCGCTTTCATGCATGCAGAAATGCGAATAATCGAACGAAGATTCATTATATAATAAAAATAAAGAAATAATGCAAGCGCGATCTATTTCACTTATTTTGACAGCAACAAAAAAAGAAAACAAAAATATTTGTTTGCAGACAAGCAAAAGTCAAGTGAAGTAATGCAGATGCCAACGAGTTGGCCAACATTGAATTTAACACAAACAGCGCCAATATAATCCATCACTTTATGGGGTGTTGAGCAAATGTATATGTATGTACGTTGCAGTTTTGTGTTAAAAACTGAGTAGGTGTGAAATATATGTGCAAGAATTGATATTTTGAAAGCAAAAAAACTTCGAGTTCAATGGAATTAAATTTAAATTTGGTTAAAGACGTACGGGAAGTAACAAGATTAGCATAAGCTGATCATGATTTCTTTTCCAACGCAAACTAAGCTTAATAAAATTTGGTTCTCAGTACTACATAGTTAATTAATTGTTTAATTGATTCTTGAGAAAATAAAATGAAATTAAATTATATCATCTGTAAATAATTTTACTCTGCCAGTAATTTCAAATGCAGCACATTTGCAATGATTTATTAAAAATTAACGCATAAGTAGCAAATACGAAATTCATGCAACATTTAATGAATTGTTTCAAGCACAGCAACAACCAGAACAAAGCAGACAAATGCACTAACACAAACTGAACATGCATGTACGGTACGAAAGACTCTAGCAACGAACTCGACGCATGCAAACCATCGCACACAGTGACAGTGAACGTTGTGCTGAAATAAACAAACGGAATGACCACAAATGAAAATTAACGGCATGCCCAATTACTTATTTACTTACCTACTTACATACGTAAACATTGTGCATAATATATGTGTATGTATGTATGCTTGTAGTATGTATGCATGTATGTACACAAAAATGTTTACATATTTACTTGCAATACGTTAACATTTATTTAGCCGTTGATTTGCTAAACCATTAGCCATTACTGATTATTGTGAGCATGGGGCATCATTAGGCGCATTTCTGTCGTACCCAAGCATGGAAAGAATACTCGCTTATTCATAAAATTACCTTCAAAGCAACAACACCAACTCGACTATTTTTAAAATAGTCGAGTTGGTGTTGTTGTTTTGAAGGTAATTTGATGCATAAGCGAGTATTCTTTTCATGCTTGGGTACGACAGAAATGCGCCTATTGCCGATAGCAGAGCATGGCAAAGCATAGCATAAAAACAACAACAACAGCGCTGGCATAAGTTAGATTTGTATGTATGCATGTGAAGTTAGTGTCGGCAGCTTTGTGGTCCATCGAAATGTGTAGCTTGTTGTTGAGCTGCCAGACAGTCTATTTGTTTGCTTGTTTTTTTTTTTTGTTTTTTTTTTTCATACTGTATTTGGTTTTCAGCGACATTCCGCACGCGATGCGTGTCAACATGAGTAAAAAGGAACAAAAAAAAAAAAACAGAAAATGATGGTGTCTAAGCAAAGTCATGTTTTGGGGCCATCAGCACAACAGCCATGCGAACTCGCTCTGCTTGTTTTTAAAATTAAAATAAAAAATAATATTTTCTATTTCCTGAAGAGTGAACTTTTGTGAGACCAATTTCCGTAGCAGAAATCACGTTCGAAGGGCTTGTTGACCGCTTTTAAAAATATACCACTTTTGCTTTGCACCACTTTATATTCGCTAATTGATAGTTTTCGCACGAATGCACTTGCATACTTTCCACCAACCAGTACGTACCTAAGCCAAAAATAAAAAATAATAAAAAAATTATACAATTCCAATTCAGTGTTTTTTTATTTTATTTTATTTTATTTTATTTTATTTTAATTTATTTTATTTCATTTTATTACATTTTATTTCATTTCATTTTATATTATTTTATTTTATTTTATTTCATTTTATTTCATTTTATTTCATTTTATTTTATTTTTTATTTTATTTTATTTTTCGCAAACAAATTATGAATTTACATTTTAATAAATGTAATTGCATATTTGTTATTGTTAGCTGATTTTTTCTTTACTACTGTGCCCTACTTCACAATAATTGGAGCATGCTAGAAGCGATGAATTTAAATACAAAAATATAAAAAAAAGAAATAAAAAAATATGAAAAATACGAAAAAACCAAAAATATAAATGAAAAATATAAGTAACAAATTACAAAAAATATACAAAAATCACCAAAAACTAGAGATAAAAAAATACAAAAAAAAAAAAAACCATAGAATAGAAAAATTCTACCCAAAAAATAAACCAAATTCAAACAAGCACACTCAGTTCTGTTAATTAGCTTGTTGAGTGCAGCCAAAGTTTTAAATGACGCTAAGCAAAAACAAAATATTTTAAATATTATCTGTGACACTCTTTCAAAGCATATTATAGTTTTTACATTGGCCTTAAAGTCAATCAGCAATTTAGTTAGAAAAAACTGAAGTGGTAATACAATTTTAACGATTACTTTGGCCAACGAATTTCTATGCGCTTTTGACACTCAGCGTTATCTAAGCGTTGCAGTAATGAAATTTTTGTAAATAAAATAGCAAATGGTGGCACTTTATGACAGCTCAGTTTGGTCATACTAACTTAATTTGTTCACTTGAGCGACTTTATATTTTTATATATATAGCAAGTTGTGAGATTAACGAGTAGTCGCGAAAGTGTAGAATTAACCACTGAATGCGGTTCAATGCCAAGGGAGGTATTTTTATTAAAAACTATTTGATTTTGTAGGCATATTCAAGACAGTTATACAACTGTGAATGCTTAAATTGCTGAAGAAAAAAATTAACACAATAGTTGAAAGCTTAGCCTAAAACTTCGCTTCCTTGTTTAAGCCTACAATTCTGTATAAAATATATATGTACATACATACCAGAGGCGGTCGCTTCATACAAGCCGAGAAGCCCGGCTTGCGTACACATTTTCGTTCATTTCATACGAAATTCTTTAAAATCTGGGTATTTTACGTTTGAAATGTGTTTACTATTTAAGTTCTCAATAATATAGCCCCCACTGTAACATGCGCCCAAAAGCCTGCTAAGAAAATAGCGCAAATATACCACCAATCCACCTCACAATGTGTATTTTGGTTGTACAGCCAATCACACACAGTGAGCATGCTTCAACGTTTCCACACATTAGCTTTTACGGGGCTTTCAAAACAGAATAACATAGCTTGTTTACTCGCTTTCGCTAAGGAGAAACCAATTGCTTATTTTCAGACTTAAATTGAAAAAAAAAAACTACCAAAACACCTTTTTTTATTTTTCGCATCAAATTTGTATGCGAATATGAAGCTGGCTTCGGCATTCAAAAGTTCAGTATTCACAGCCATATGCATATTTGATTTGATTTTCGTTTGCATGTAGGTACATAATTTCTTACATCTGCATGTGCATGCAGACATAAATATCAAATACCAGATTATAAAAGGGTTGATTGTGATTTTTGGCGACTATCGGCACAATATCAAAATATGTAATTTTAAAAAGCGGTGGAAATCAAATTGGACCTCAGTTTTTCAAACACTAAAGCACCCATTTTTTTTAAAATGTTCCGAGTAAAATTGCAAAATCAAGAAAAAACAATTATAATTTAAAAATGTTTATTTTTATTTTAAGCGCTATGAGATTTTGAAGGAAAAACTTTCGTTTTTATTCCATTAATTTTAATTTTCAATTTAAACATGTTTCTTTTTAAATCCTAAATACATTTTTATTTTAAAAATGAAAATTTTTAAATTAAAAATTAAATTTTTTAAATTAAAATGTATTTAGGATTTAAAAAGAAACATGTTTAAATTAAAAATTAAAATCATTTTTAAAATAAAAATGACTTGGTTTAAAACGTGCATTATAAAAATAAAAATTTTATTTTTGATTCCTTTTCTCTGAGTATACAAACAAAAAAATGTGTTTCAGGAAAACAAAAATAAAAAATACATATGTATGAAAAAAACAAAAAAAAAATAAACGAGAAAAAACGATCTTCAAATACCCGAATTGTTCAAATGCCCGTACAAACATAAGCGTAATAAACAAACAAACGAGCGTTCGAGTATTGAAAAGCATTTATTCGGGCCACTCGAAAATGTTAAAAAAAATCGAGAACTCTAAATCAAAGTCAATGACGGAACGAAATCAGACTTTTAAATAATACAGCAAAGGAAATTACATACATAAATGGCTAATGGTTATGCTTCACACATAGGCTTGCCCAGGCAATTTATGCTAGGTCCGCCACTGGTACATACATACTTTATTGAATGCCATAGCTATTCTCATTTATTTTAATAAATTTTTGTATGTCTGGTTCGTGGTCGTCTCAAATGTTGTTGTTGTTTGCTTATGTCAGTGTCAGTGCACCGTTGCTGATTGTGCAATTCTAATACAGGTCATATTATAAGATCATGACTAGCATAACTGGTTTTCTGTTTGCCAATAATTTAGCATAACTGTAACTTGTAATGACAGTTAAATAATCGTGTGCAGTTACGTTTAATGCCATATAACCATATGGTATATACAAAATTACAATAACCACACCCCAATTACATTATACATATGTACATTTTTACCGCTTAATAGAAATAAGAACGATTTATGCACTTGTACTAATTCGCTCACTCGTCACTCGTCGCTCTCTCCCTCGTCACTCGCGCGCTTAACTCGTTACTCAGACTTACGATTTCAATGCTGAGTAATGAAATTCTAACAAATGAATAGTTAAGTATTTCATTTAAATAGTTGAAAGTAAAACTTAATGCTAATTTTCATTTGTTTTTCATTGTTTATGTAATAAAATTAGATATGCATTTATGCAATTGTTAGTATTATGTTTTTTTTACATCGTTTGTTAAAGTATGAATCATTTTATGTTTGTCTGCAATATTCATGTGACTAATGATTGACAGCAGTGCTGTATGAGTATTTTATATTGTTGGATTTATGTATATTCCGTATGTATGTTTCGTGTTCGAAGCCCAACAAATCTGTTTCCGTATGCAGTCACCGAAAGCTCGTATATCCTACAACATATTAAAACCTGATGGCGGAGTTCTTTTTTCAGATGGTTCATACAAGCACGAAGAAAAAAGTGGTGCTGAGACTCCTATACTCCATTATTAATAAGGTTAATATAGTAAAAAACACTTCAAGGTTTTATCATTATCACGTTTAATGGAGAAGTTATATCCCAAAACGTATTTATCTGAACAATCTTTTGTATGACAGCTATATGTATGTTATAGTGGTCCGATTTAGCCGATTGCGACAAGTTATCATCTTTTCCTAAAAAGACAACCACATGCCGAATTTCAAGCAGATATCTCAAAACCTGTCGCAATACTTTGCGTGCAAACAGACAGACAGACAGAAAGACAGACGGAGATGGCTGAATCGACTCAGCTCATGCTCCTAATTATATCGGTATATATTTTGATGTGTCTAACTCTTCTCCTTCTGGTTCGTTCGACAAATCTGTCTTGGCAAAAAGTTATAATACCATTTCATATTCCAGCAAGGTACAAAAATCATTTTGTAATAGTTTGACCAAATTACATATGTGCAATAAATAAACAAAAAATCTGAGACTAATATCAAGGACAAAAATGTAAATCACTCAATTTTTGAATGTGCCGCGCCACCAAAAAAGTGAAAAATTAAAGCATATTAATCGGTATTACAAAGAAAAGGCAGAACCATACCCATTTAAGCATACATACATAAATAAATATACATACCCTGCAGGGAACTCAATAACTAGTGACCAAAATTTCTAGTTCCGAACTAGCGAAAAGGTGTAAAAAGGGAACTAGATCAATTGTAGTTAGTTCCTCACCAGTTCAGAAGGAGTGAATTGAGCGACCATTATAAGACAGACTTTGATTTGTATGCAATTTTGAAGTGACAAAAATTCTATGAAAATTTTTCGTTCGTTCAATTGCCGTCGGCTTCGTATATTTCTGAAATTCTCAGATGTTTAGTGAATCATTTTATATAAATAGTTTTCTATTTGATCTTAACTTGTATGAAATGAAATGTGCCCCTAATTATGCTTTTCCGATCCCTCAGGCTTATTTTTATTTTTTTTTATTTTATTACTTTTTAAATATTGATGTAAATTTTTATTAAATAAAAAAATAAAAAAATATTAGTTAAAAAAAAAAAAATAAAAAAAAAAAAAAAATGATCATCCACCTTGACACCGACAGGATTCGAACCCGCGCCCCTCAGATTGAAAGGCGCATGCGTTAGCAAGTCGGCCATCGCGGCACTTGCATGAAGTGTGTCAATGGCTGCACTTAAGCGGCAGATGTAAAACTGTAGAATTTGTAGGTACTTGTAGCTAGTTCAGAACTATCGAAATTGTGCCAATAAACGAACTAGTGTAAACTGTAGAATTTAGTACTAGTTCGGAACTATCGAAAATGTAGTGCAGAGGGTGACAATTGACACCGCCTAGGACATTGCCGTGTTAAATTCGCCAGTTGATAACATGCAAAAGAGATTTAGCTCGCACTAGTAGTGTCGAAAAATGCACTAGAAGCGACCTAGTTCGGAACTAGAGATTTTCCCTACAGGGTATGTATGTACATACATATGTACATAAGCATATGTATGTAAGTACAATATTTGAAACCACATTTTTAGCCAATTAGTTGCTGTGGGCAAGAACAATCACTGCATATTGCAAGCAAAAAATTTGGCGCTGCAGTTTTTGCGCTTTAAATAAATAAAGCAACGTACTATGAATTGATTAGTAAACACCAAAAATTTAAAAACGTAAAAATACAAAATAAAAAAAAATACACAAAAAAAATACACAAAAAAAAAGATTTATGAAAAATAACTACACTTGCATTTTTATGTTTGTTGCTGAAAGAAAAAGTGGACTAGCAGCTAGCCAACTAGCCAACATTGCAAAAAAGCAAAATACATACATACATACAAATGCATTTTTTTCTTCAAAGCTGCCCAAAACCGGCTGACTAGATATTTATTTAAGAGCTGTTGTAGCGCGCGCGCGCAGGCGTGTGACTGACGGAATCCAAGTTGCTCTAAATAGAACCAGAAGTATAACGGTGTGGGCCACTGCACTCGCTAAGCAAACAAAAAGTGTTGTTGTTGTAAACATGTACATTTGTATATACATATTATATATTTAGTTATAGTTTTAGTATTGGCAATAAAACAACACTAACGGTATTATTAGTGAACGCTCGCACGCTTCACAACAGCAAAAGACAAAAAAAAAAAAAAAAAAATAAAAAATAAAATAAAAATAAAAAAATAAAATAGTAGCAGCAGCAGTGGCTAGAGTAGTGCACAGTGGACAGAATAGGCAATTTAGCGTTAGTAAATAAATAACAAATGCTCAAAGAAATATTGTGTATAAACTAAGAGCGCTACGGTAAACGAAATTTGGGTTTATTGCAGGGACCCAAACATTTATAACCTTGAAAATAAATGTCTTTGGAAAACTGTTATTTTTAAACTTTTAGAATATTTGAGTAGTCCACTCTCAAAAATGGTTATGTGAAATTTTTTCGATATTGAGTTTTTGATGGATTATGTAGCAGCATTTAAAGGTTTATAATGTACTTTAAGAATTTATTGCAAAATTCTTCCGTATTCTGAAAAAATTGCATTAAATACGATTACACTTTCAAAAGTGGCTATAGATTTTATATGTACACATTCAAAATTCTATTTTTGTTTTTTCTACTTTGTGGCTTAATATGAAAAATTCACATAGGTACTTTTGAGAGTAGACTACTCATTTGAAATTTTTGATGTGTAAACATCTTTGCTGTAGCTACGAGTAATTTCGAAAAACAGGCAAAGTTTACGCGTAAACATGTAAATGCGTAAACGAGTAAACATGTAAATGCGTAAACCGTAAATGACCTTGGCATTGTCAGTGGTAGGTACGTAGCTAGGCATGTACTTACAAATGCTTGCATGCATAGTCGTGCAAATGCAAATATCAGTAACAACAGCAACGAAGCGAAGCGTTATAGTCTTAAGGGAGGTTTGAGTGGCTGTCGCGGCCAGTACAGAGTAACATTTTCATACTATGAAATATTGATTCATTTTCCTCTTTAAACCACTTTGAGAGCCTGATGCAGCTCACCAGGTTCTTCCCGGCAATATACCTACGCGACTTGACATACATAGTTTGTCCAGGTAAGCAGTCCCGGGAATCGGCGTCTGCCACCACACAAAGTTGAGATGCTTGATGGTTTTCTTCGTTCGTATTCTTAAAAGTGAACAAATGTTTTGCATTAAATTTCTATGAATCAGCTTATTTTTGTTGCACTAAATTGCTCACTTTGTCCACTATGCAGTACTTCGTAACTCTGTTTTCCTAGCGCTTTACCTAATACAGAGTACAACTACAAAGCAGTCGTGGGTGTGTGAACGGTTTTGTCAGCGGTGGCTTTATGATGGCGGCGACCATTGTACTCACTTGCAATACAGTTTGTTTTTTATTCTTTGCACGTTGCAAGCGCCCCATAGCTGCGGGTGTGTAACACACCCACTGCGCAACTATTTCATTATTATTATTTTATTTTATGTTGTTGAGCCAATTTCCGATTAAGGCATACATGCATATGTATATATACTTATATACGTGTTTTTATACACACTTAGCTTATTTTAATTATTCTAAATAATTCCTTTAGTTGATCTAATTATTACTATTTTTAAAGAATTTTAATTAATTGCCAACGCCGATTTTTATTTGAAAGGTGTTTTTTTGTTATAATTATGCGAATTCATTTAAGTTTTCTTTTTCTTCTGGCGTATAAGTTTGAATTGATAATCGATAGTGGAATGTACAATTAAGACATAAATAATATAAATTGAATAATACAAGAAGGAAATATTTTTCAATTTATCAAGGATCGTGAGAGCGGTATGGAGGCAGGCAGGCCATAATGTAAATTAAACATACTCGTATTAATGTGGGCATAATTTGGATAGATTACCTAACTAATCATAGGTAGGCCACGACTGGAATTTACTTTAAGATGAGAACTAAAGTTAGTCTAATTGTAATAAGAAATGAAAAGTGGTGTTGAATATTAGAATGAAAGTATGCTGGCAGTAAAGTGTAGTGTGTACTAAACCTTTAACCTATTCTGAATTTATGAGAAGTTATCACACTCATATGACAAGCACACTAATGCAGTTTGGTAACTAACTTTTCTGGCAGTCCTTAGAGAAAAGAGTCTGATAAAAGGTGCCAGGGTAGACTGTATTGCATGATAAGTTATAGTACCGATGAGACATTGAGCTGAGAAAGCAGAGAAAGCTAAGAGCTCATTCATA